>JAVTVJ010001000.1:0-60373 GCA_034509425.1 Eopsaltria australis | reverse complement strand
GGAATATACCAGGTGGAAGGGTCAAGGGATCGGCATTCGCTCTGGCTTTCGACGGAGTGGACGGTTTGGTGATGGTACGATTGCACCATTTGCCATAGTTATAGATGGACCTTTTTAGGGGATACACTCCGTGTCTTTTGATATCTCCAATTCGAGCTCTGTAAGGCTCGTTACCCGTTAAGAGTGTATCCGAACTCTACACAAAAATTGGCTGCCGCAGACCCCAAAAGCTCCAATTCTTGGGGCTCGTGTGGTGCATGCTTAAGTGTCTCGAGCCAGGCGTCCCAATCCTTGATTGGGTGGGGACGAAAACCTGCGAGAAGGGTGTCATCCTCTCGCAGGGGGATACCCACTAGGCACGTAGTTAGCGGGTTTTCTGCTGCATCTGTGTTGAGGCATAAACTCTCTTGCTTGAGGGACTTGGCGAGGGTCACCCAAACATTTTCCTTGGGCTGCGGGACTATCCACGTTCCTGACTCTCGCCATTGAAAGGTTGACATCATCAGCCACAGATAGAACGCATGGAGAAACTGCATCAGGTAGGGTTTTCTGGTTTTCATGAGGTATCTCTCGATGCTGCAGTAAAAAGACAAATGTCAGAAAAACAGACAGGACTTCAACATCTCTCACCACCCTCAGACCCAACTTAATTTTTCTCCCCATGGGATACTAAGGCGAGTAGGGGTAAATGGGAAAGGGAAAAGTAGGATAGGGAAGAGGGGAAGGGGACAGCGAAGGGTCTCGTTCGCTGCTTCGGCTTCCTTGATGTCACTCTTTGGGTCTCTCAGCTGGTGGAAACGAGTCGATCAGTCCGGTCTCTTTCTTCGCCTCTTCCAGGCGATGGACGGCCCGGAATCGTCACTGTCTTGTCGTGGAGTTTGTTCCAAGTAGGGGCAGATGTTTCTCGCAGGCACCCATCGTGGACCGTCTGGGGAGGAAACACACCCAAACCCTCTCCCCCATACTAACAGTCTCACCGGTCCCTTTATCAACTTGCTTTCCGGATCCTTGAAGAGCACCTTTGGGTTTTCTGCCAATTTCGCTCGAGTAGAATTAATAAAATGCCTAAAGACGGGGGGAGTCGGCTCACTTTCTGAACAATTTAAAAAATTTAGAGTAAACAGAGCCTTACAGAGGCGCTCAATGGGTGACTTGACCTCTGTCTCTCCCCGCTGCTGTTCAAGGATGCGTTTGATGTCCCGGTGTCTTCTTTCTACCAACGCTTGTCCTGTTGGTGAATAGGGAATCCCGGTATGGTGCCTGACTCCCCACTCTTGGACGAACTTTTTAAAATTGGCCGACGTGTAGGCAGGCCCGTTGTCGGTTTTAATCGACGCGGGGACTCCTAACACAGAGAAAGCTAACAAAAGGTGTTTTCTGACATCCCTGGCCTTCTCCCCTGTGTGCAGCGAGGCGAACGTTGCACCGGAGAAGGTATCCACGGATACATGCATAAATTTGAGACGCCCGAATGGCGGGTAGTGAGTGATCCATTTGCCACAGCTCATTCTCATTGAGCCCTCTGGGGTTTACCCCAGAGTTGAACGATGGTATTTGGTGGCTTTGGCAAGAGGGACATGTGGCCACTATTGACCTCGCCTGCTCCAAGGATAGATGAAACATCCTTCGCAGAGCGGAGGCATTTTGGTGAAAAAATTGGTGGCTAAGGCGAGCCTGTGTGACTGTGTCAGGTGTAGAACACGCCTGCACAGGCATCGCTAGCGCGTCCGCCCTGGCGTTACCTTCCGCAATGAAACCAGGAAGGTTTGAATGTGACCTGACATGCATCACAAAGAAAGGATGCTTGCGGTGGGACAGGAGCTGTAATAAAAACGCAAGCAGCCCAAACAATTTCTTGTTCTTAACTTCCCTTAATAATGAGTGCTCTGCTCTGGAGACAATTCCGGCTACATAGGCCGAATCAGTGACCAAATTAATAGGTCGCTCCTGGAACCTCTCAAATACCCTAACGACGGCTGCCAACTCGGCAATTTGAGGAGAACCCTCAACTGTCTGCACCTCCTCATCCCACTCAGAGGTGACTGGGTCCTTCCAAGTCAACACAGACTTACAGGAGGATCCAGAGCCGTCTGTAAAAACTGTTAAGGCATTTGGAATTGGCTTTTTACTTTGAAGGAAGTTTGGGGCCAAATGGAATTCCGAATTAAATAAATGATGTTTGAGTTTTTGAGGGCCAATTTTTCCGGAAAAGTTCTCGAGGGCTAATTGCAGACACTCACTCTCCTGGAAGACACTCTCAAACTGGTCTTTCTTCCAGGGAGTTTGGATGCATGTAAAATCACATCCGGCCAAGGTGCGGAGTCGCTGCCGAGCTTTGGTGATTAGCTCGGCCACCAACTCCTGTGGCCTTGTGATGGTCTTGGATGGTGTATTGGGCAAAAAGACCCATTCCACTATCAGGAGAGAATCTTTTGCTCCCCCATCCCACTGAAAGATTAACCCGTAATATTTAGGTGTCTGCCCCAAAACGGTGAACCTAAAAGGGAGCATCGGGTTAATCCTATGTGCTCTCTTGCTAGCTAATGCAGTCAACACTTTACCCACTGCCTCTTCGGCATCCGCAGTCAGCTCGATAGGTGAATCCAAGGTGTGGCCTCCACACAGCAACTGGAACAGCGGATCTAGGTCGGTGTTCTTGAGTCCCAAAAAGGGACGGACCCAGTTGATTGAGCCGCACAACTGGTGGAGCTCCCTCAAGGTGGATGGTTTCTCTTGAAGCGACATCAGTTGTGGCTCTATGGTGGACTCTGAGATTCGGGATCCTAAGTAGTTCCAGGGTGACGTCCGTTGTATCTTCTTAAGGTTGATGGTCATCCCCGCGCCTTGAATTGCTTTCACAACCTCGTTCAGCGCAGGCTCTAAAATAACTTGTTCAGGGGCACACACTAAAATATCGTCCATGTAATGTAGCAGCTTCACCCTAGGGAATGCCTTTCTAATTGGAGAGATCAGCCCAGAGACGTACCACTGGCATATAGAGGGGCTGTTCTTCATGCCCTGCGGGAGTACGAGCCAGTGGTACCTCTTCATGGGCTCCTCTCTGTTCAACGATGGAACAGAGAAGGCGAATTTTGGGGCATCTTCTGGGTGAAGTGGTATAGAAAAAAAGCAGTCTTTAATATCTATGATCGCAATGGGCCATCCTCTGGGCAACATAGCGGGTGATGGAAGACCTGGTTGTAAAGGTCCCATTTCCTCCATGACCGCGTTTATGGCTCGCAGGTCATGGAGCAGTCTCCATTCATTAGATTTTGGCTTCTTTAACACAAAGACTGGCGAGTTCCAGGGACTGTGGGATGGAGCAAGCCGACCCTTTTGGAGCTGCTCTTCTACTAGTTGGTGAAGCGCGCTTAACTTTTCACCACGCAGGGGCCACTGCTCTATACGAATAGGTGTCTTACTGAGCCATCTCAACGATGGTACAGGGGGCCTCGCGCGCACGGCAGTGGCCCCGACTAGAAATCCCGCAGAGGGATCTCCAGCCGAGCTCCCCATTGATCTAATAAGTCCCTTCCCCACAGGGTAAACCCTGAGGGTACTATAAATGGTCGGACAGTCCCCACATGTCCATCAGGTCCCTCCACGATGATTTCGGAGGTGCTCCTTTTAGCTGAAACAGTGCCTCCCACTCCCCTAAGGGATTCATCCAAGTCCTTTTTGCCCCAGCCAGAGGGCCACTCGGTCTCCGCTATGATAGTGACGTCGGAGCCGGTGTCTAGCATGCCCTGACGACTGGCTGATAGCGTGCCGTTGGTGAGTTTGCACTCCATAAAAGGTTTTTCTCTGCCTACAACCTGAGTCCACAAACAAAAGGGGGTGCATGTATCACGGGGAATGTTGTCTGGGAGTACTATCGCTTGGCCCAGCCAAGTTCCCTTGGGCAGGAACCACGGTGCTGTGTTGAGACTGATGGTAATGCCTAACTGCCGACTGCGATGGTACTCCTTCACCTCTGGGATTACAAAAATTCCAGGGGGTCCCCGCACTGAATCACCTACTATCAAAATTGTCATGGATGTCTCAGGTGCGCCAACTAGGTTCACTGCGATGTGGTGTGGGTCTGTGTGAGTGAGATGTAAAACATACGAACTCACCACATCGTAGCGTCGGAAGTCCTCAGGTGTGATGGCAGGTGTATCCTGACACGATCTGGCAAGCTGATGGAATTGTGTCAGTTTCCTGTAGGATACCGTCGAGGACTTTTGGTCCGTCGGGTCAGTCCTTAATTTGTTGTTTGGGGAGCGCGGCACTGGCCCGCCCTCCTCTCTGCGTTTCCCGACGGCTGGTGGCAGCAGGGGCAGGGATGAGTCTGAGTATGGTGTCTGGACTCAGTGGACGAAGGTCGATGGTCACCTGTAGGAGACTTGCGACTCGAAGACTGGGAATTAGAGTCTTTCAAAGGAGCGCGACAGTCCCGTGCAAAGTGTCCCAAGTTCCCACAATTGTAGCATGGCCCTTGGGCCGCCATTGCCACAGGTGGCACATTGCGAACCTGTTTGAGCTTTGGCGGCGGTGGTGATTGGACATCGGGATTGGGTTCTGTTGGTTGGAACCGTATTTGCGAGCATCTTTCAGTAATTAACTCGATGGTAGGAGGGGGCTCAAGAGGTAACAGTTCAATTACTTTACGGCAAATTTCATTGGCGTTTTCTCTCACTAGTTCTACCAACATCTCTTTTAACATCATCGGGTTAGTGATCACTTTCGCCATAGCTTCCCGAAGGCGATTCACAAATACTACAAACTTTTCTTGCGGCCCTTGTCGAATAGAAGTATAACTTTGAGGGGGTTCAGCGTCAGTGGACAGGTTAAACAGTACAGTTTTGGCCGCTCGCTGTATGTCCCTTAATGCATCTACTGGTATATTAGATGCTTGGTCTCTTGCCTCTATAAACTGTCCTTCCCCCATTAAATGCTCAATCGTTAATGCTGATTTATTAGGGTCATTCTTATATGAAGTTAACAATTTTTGAAGCTCACGGTTCCACCTCCGCTCCCATATCCAATAATCAGGCTCAATTAACAGGCTAGTCATTAACAATTTCAAATCATACGGGACCAATACAGATGTTTCAAAAGTCGCTGTTATAAGACCCTTAAAATATGGAGAGTTCCTGCCGAACTCTTGACTAGCTTTACATATGTCTTTCACCACCCATTGCTGTAGTGGTTCCCACCTAGCACTGCCACGTTGCCTGTTGTAAATGACTGGAGCGGCTAATGGCAAAGCCATTGCCGGCACCGGTGATGAGGGAGGCTCGATTGAGCACGCTTCAGCCCCCCTTTGTTTTTGTCCCGGACCGTGGGAACCGGAATCCCGACCGTGGGAAACCGGAAGAGGGGCGGTGGCTTCACTAGGAGGGGTGGGTGGAGGGGCGGGCGCCGTGACGGGGGGGGCGGGGTCGGGAGGGGGGACAGGTCTAGGCGGGACGGGAGGAGGGACAAGGGGCGGGTCCACCGTGTAGGAGGTGGGACGTCCTAAGGGGCGGGGGACCTCGTGGGCAGGTTCGGGGAGGGGACCCGACGCGGTTACATCATCGGCCGCTGGGGGAGGGACCGACGCATAATCACGCGACCGGGGGTGGGTGGAGTAAGGGCTGGGGTAGGGGGGGTGAGGGGCGGGAAGGAAGGGATTCGCGCCTTTTCGCCACGCGCGCGCGCCTAAATCATAGTCAGAGCCGCCTCGCGGCAGGGTCGTCGATCCGCCATCTTGTGGCGCATCAAGAAAATCGCCGACGCCATTTTGGCGTGACGCACTTCTAATTTCACGAACCGCCGAATAACTGGGGGGGGGGGGCGCGCGACCGGCGCAACTGGGGAAGCGGGGCTGGGGTAATGGGTGAGGAAGGGTTCTACCCCGATGTGGCCACCGTCAGGATAGAAGGGGTTGGAGGGGGCTCCGCGACGGTGGGGACGTTCGGGGTCCCCGATTTCTCCCCGGGGTTTTTCAGGCTCCGGGGGTACCGGAGCGGAGACTCCCTCCGGGGCCGCGGGTGCAGGGGCAGGGGCTTCGGGATCGACTTTGGGATCGGAAGGGGTACCCGAAACGACCGAACTTTCCCCGCATGCAGTAAAAACTTTATAAATTAAGGTTTGTAAAGGAAAAAATTTCCGAACAGAAAGATTTCCGAGCTCAAAACATTCCGTTAACTTTTCCCCGACATCGTCCCAAAATAAAGGATCTAAAACCGAATTCGGATTTGAAAAAGGAACTGAAACAACCACGCATTTAAGGAATTTCTTTAAAAGCTTTTTCTCAAAAGGCTCCCCGAACTCTAATAATCTAAACTTTAAACTATAATACATAAACGTCAGCACCCTCTCTCTTTTAGAAGGATGATTGCCCATCTTTCAAAAGAAAGGAAATTCCCCGCCTTTTAACAGAAGGAAAAAAAGCGGCAGCACTCACCACCGGAGGACTTCCAAAGCTCCTCACTGGCGACCTGCAGGCTTTTGTTCGGAGGACCGTCTCCTCGCGAACCGGCTACCAAATTAAATCCGAAAAGGGTAAAAGGACAGGGTCCTCGCCGAGGGTCCGGTTCTCCCGAGCGTCGAGATTATCGGCGTCAGGAGGTCGCCGACCCTCCCAAAGACTGGCCTCTTAAAACGGAGGACAATACTTTGGGGACGTGGCCCTCAACTGCGTCGTTCCCGGTTTCAGGGAAGCCGTCGTCCGCAATGCACAAAGAAATCGCGGGGTTGGGCGCCACGTATAAAAAAAAAAAATAAAGAAAGAAGCGGCAGCGAGGCGCCGCGCGCGCACCACTTATAAAAAAGCGGCGAAGCGCTGCGGGCGCGCTGCAGGCGCGCCGATGATCTGCGCCTTGCTTCTCGAGTGCGGTTCCACCGGGCGGTAGTTGCCTCAGCTCTCCCGAGTGTCGCCGAGAGGGCTAACCCTCAGGTGCCCAAACGGTGGAGACCGCGACGGTCTCCTCAGGGATCTGAGGCGTGGGCGGGTCGCAGGTTATTTCCTGCACACCGCAGTCAACGGCGAGGAAAAAAGGAGCGACTCCTCAGTAGGGCAGCAGAAGGGTTTTTATTCCTCCTCGTCCCAGAGCTGAAGAGCCCCGAATGACGCAGTGCAAGGTCTTTTACCATCGGCTAGCAACCAATCACAAACGAGGTAAAGGGCGGAGATGGGGAGGGGATTAGGGATTACAACCAACCGGAATAGGGAAGGGGAGGGATCAGGGGCTGGGAACGAATCACAGTTACAAGGAATATGAATCTTCCAGAAAGGAGGCATATACTTAAACGTTACAAACAGTCTAACTATCCACTAATAACAACGGGGAGGAACGAAGGCGGGCTGGGACTACACCATCGTGACTGTGGAGCGTGGGGGATTTTTCCCACGGAATGGTCTGCTCCACCACGACTTCTTTGAGGGCTTCTGGGAGTTGGTTTCCATAGAAACCACTCCTACATTTGTTAAACCCTTATATGCACTAGTTGTGGAAGAATGCCAAGAACTTCAATGGACACCAGAGGCAACGCTGGCCTTTAACCAATTGAAAAAAGCTCTCATGTCAGCTCCAGCCCTGGGACTTCCAGACGTGAGTAAACCATTCTTTTTGTTTTCTCACGAAAAACAAGGAATTGCCTTAGGAATACTAGCGCAAAACTTAGGCCCTTATCGACAGGTAGTGGCCTACCTTTCCAAACAACTGGATACAACAGCTAAAGGGTGGTCAAGCTTCTGCAAAGCCGTTGCCGCTGTGGCAATAAACATTCAAGAGGCACGCAAATTTACCCTGGGCCAGAAAATTACTGTGCTAGTATCCCATAGAGTGTCTGCAGTCCTGAAAGCGAAAGGAGGACATTGGGTTTCCCCACAAAGATTCTTGAAGTACCAAGCTATATTAGTGGAACAAGATGATGTTGAAATTATAGGGACTAACATTGTGAACCCAGCTTCATTTCTCAGCAGGAACATAGGAGAACTGGTGGTCTATGATTGCCTGGAAACCATTGAAGCCACTTACTCCAGTTGCCCGGACCTGAAAGACTCTCCTTTTGAAGATGCTGAAACTTGGTTCACTGATGGGAGCAGATGTGTTATCAATGGAAAAAGGCATGCTGGATATGCAGTTACTACCAGCAGAGAGGTAATAGAGTCTAAACCATTACCAACAAACACTTCTGCACAAAAGGCTGAAATAATTGCTCTAACCCGAGCTTTAGAATTAGCAGAAGGAAAGGAAATTAACATTTTTACGGACTCAAGGTATGCATTTGGGGTAGTTCATGCACACTGAGCCATTTGGAAAGAAAGAGGACTGTTAAATTCACAAGGAAAGGACATTAAACATGCACAAGGAATATTGAAGTTATTGGACGCAGTTCAGTTACCTAAAAGAGTAGTCATTATGCACATTAAAGCACACCAAAAAGTGAACTCTGAACTGGAAAAAGGAAACATGCTAGCGGATAGAGAGGCAAAGACGCAGCCAAAGGTAAAATATTTGATGTGCAAATTGAGGCAGCATTAATACCAGATGGAAAATTCTCCACTGAAAGTAAGCCAATATATAACAAAAAAGACAAGAAATTAATTAAAATAGAAAATGCATATTGTAATTAGGAAGGATGGACTGTAACTGAAGAGGGAAAACTTATAGTGTCGTCGTACTTACTATGGTCGCTAGTACAGAAAGAACATGAGAAAACACACTGGGGAGTAGATGCTTTGTATAATTATTTAAAAGATAGAATCATGGCCAGGAAATTACAAAACACAGTGATATTGGTAACTCATCAATGTGATCTCTGCCTCCAAACTAATCCTAAAAATATTCCAAAACCCGAAATTGGGTAAATTGGAAAAGGCTGTGGGCCTGGACAACAATGGCAAATTGATTTTACAGAATTACCCAGAAAAAGGGGGTATCGGTACCTATTAGTGTTAACAGATACCTTTTCAGGATGGCCAGAAGCCTTCCCTACTAGAACAGCTAAGGCATGAGAACTGACCAAAATACTGTTACAAGAAATAATACCACGTTTTGGAGTTCCAGCCACAATGTCCTCAGACAGAGGACCACACTTTATTTCAAAAACTATCCAACAGATCAGTTGCCACCTGGGGATAGATTGCGAATTACATACTCCATATAACCCCCAATCTAGTGGCCAAGTAGAAAAAATGAACCATTTAATTAAACAACAAATTGTAAGATTAGGGCAAGAAGCAAATTTGCCCTGGCCCGAGGCCCTCCCACTAGCACTAGTACAAATTCGAACAAAACCAAGAACTAAAAAGAAACGAAGCCCTTTTGAAATTTTATATGGAAGACCATATATGGTCCAAGAAGGAAATTCACCTATCCAGATAGGAGAGGAAACCCTACATAAATATACGGTAGCTCTAAATAAACAACTTCAAGAAACTGAAAAATATGTGGCTGGAGCCCAAAACAGGGAATTAGATGGACCGGTACATGATATACAACCTGGAGATTATGTATATGTTAAAACTTTTACAGAAAAAAACCTAGAACCACAGTGGGAAGGACCATTCCAAGTGCTCCTCACGACCTTCACTGCAACCAAGGTCAAAGAGCAGAAAGCTTGGATCCATCACTCCCAAGTAAAGAAAGCCTCTGAAGGGATTTGGGAAGTGACACCAAGCAATGAAGAACTGAAGCTGAAACTAACCTGGTAAAAGGAATAATGGACTCGTAATTAGTATGGACACCATGTATAAAATTAGAATTTTAGTAATTTTTGTTATTGTAGTAGCAAGAGTTAGACCACTACACAAGTATAATGGAACTGAAATATATCAATGTCAAGGGAAAGCATATGATCCCCA
This sequence comes from Eopsaltria australis, assembly GCA_034509425.1. Taxonomy (NCBI): domain Eukaryota; kingdom Metazoa; phylum Chordata; class Aves; order Passeriformes; family Petroicidae; genus Eopsaltria; species Eopsaltria australis. The sequence goes on along the minus strand of JAVTVJ010001000.1, from coordinate 50,538 downwards.
CTCTCAGAAGGCTTTGAACAAAATGCTCAAGGTTACAAATGCAAGTCTGTGGGAAGGAAGGAATGTTTTGGGATGTAACTATGCATTTGTACAGGATGGGTTCCATGAAGCTTATCATCCACCTCTGAGACCTTTCCGATTCAGACCTGAATGCTATGACAAATGTTTAAGTAAGTGCCCTGAGTTTAGACTCAGAATAGGAGGATGTGCACGGAAAGCATATGACATTGATTTTAATATTACTCAAATATGTACTAAACCTTATAAGAATCAAGTTAAAACAACCTTACAAACACCAAGAGAGACTGAGACAACGGTCCAAACACCAAAGGAAAAGCTGTTCTTTACTCCCACGATTATTAAAATTGGACCATATGCTATTAAAAGGACAGGAATTCAAAAGCTGTTGATTAATCCAGAATGGTCTTTGAAATGAGTAGAAATGGAGATGCAAGTTAATATATTCTGTCATTCGTCCAGAATGTGCTCCATTTCTCAAAAATTCTTTTATTAATTGGAACATGTGGCTTCAAAACTATATTCCCTATAATTTTAAAACAAAAAGAGACCTTACTGGATTATTAGGAACAGGATTAGGAGTCTTAAATATAATAGACTCAGAAGTGTTAATGAACAAATTAGGTACAGTAGGAACTGATTTAGTCAAATTGCAACAACCATTTCAATCTTCTCTACTGGCCTTAGGTAATAGTCATTGGAAACTATCCAAAGTGTTACCAGATTGGGAAAATGTAGAAGAACAAGACCATAAAATAATGATCGATGCTTTAGGTATAACTAATAGGAATGTTTCTTTAGCTCTAGGATGTATTCAAACACAATTATGGGCACAATCAGTAGCTGCTGCAATTATTAGAGAAGGTGAAGAAGGAACCTTCCCTGCAGAAATCCGTAAAATTGTTTGGAATAGTGCCTCTGAGACTGAGAGAGAAGTCCAGTCTTGGTGGGTTTTAGTCAATTTTACTTATGATCCAGTAATAAATACAGTAACAGCTTCTGTCTTAACTATTCACAATGCATCAATTAGCCTAAGACACCCAATAATTACCTTAGGATTAAATAATGAAAAAGCTGTACTGTACCCCACTGAACACAGGACATGGGCACAAGAAATTGGAGGACAATGGCAAACCATTAACCTAGAACCCTGTTCTGTAAAAAAACAGGATATATATGTGAAGGGGTTTTAGGAGAAGACAAAGACATCTGTCTAGACACAGATCAAAACATCTGTCACTTCGAAGTACATGCAATTAACCAGACAACTCAATTAGTGTACAGTGGACAAGGCTGTGTTTGCCTTAGAACAACATGTCCCACCATAATGATAGACAACCTAATTGTGAATAAAACACAGTCAAATTTATGCATTTGCAATTTTATGAAAATTAAAGGATGTGACTTTTTCTATCAGGCACTGTCACGATCCGCTAACACAAGCGGGGGTCGTGATGGTTCGTTTACTTGAATCTCCAAGTGCAAAAGAAAACAGGGACAAATATTTTTGCTTTAATCAAAAATCAAAAGCACCTTTATTGAGTGCCAACAACACAATTATGCGATAGAGGAGAGAGAGAGAGAGAGAGTTGAGAAAGGGGAGAAAAGAAGGGTTATAGCTTGTCCGGCTTTGATGGATTCCATCTCGTCCGTGGGGAGATCTCGTAGGGGTCCTTTTTGAGAGTCTCTTTATAGTCTTTTCAAAAGCGAGGGGCAGGTAACCAAGAGATGAGGCAATCCCTCCAGAGGTGAGGGGCAAATGGCCAGCAGGTGGGGGAATAAGGCCCATTGTTTCAGGGTGCAGGTGCAGCTGTACAAAACAAATAGTTCCTGTGCAGTCCTTTCCGCCCCGGTAGCCAAGCGGCACGGTCTTCACAGGCATGTGACAGCACACCTCTGCAGCACACCTCTGCACCTGGCAGGCATCCCACCAGGATCTGGCCGGACTCCATTATGCAAAAGTCTTTTTTCCCCTTTTAAGGTCTCTGGGTTTTCAGTCTCTGTTTCTGTAGATGGTCGTGAGGCAGATGAGGGATTTCCATCCAGACTCTTACAGGCACCTGTAATATCACATCAGTATATAAAGACAAATTTAAGGACTGTAGAAGAAATTTTGCCTGTGCCTATAGGAATGAATTTAACCCTGATTACTCAGCTACTAAAACGTCCTGAACTAAAAGAGATACTAAAAGGAGTTAAAGATGCTGGAAAGAAAACTCTGATCACAATACGTCATGACACAGAGACAATCAAAACAGTTTTTAAACTATTTGAAGGACATTTGTCTCATCATTGGTGGGATGCACTCTTTGGATGGTCACCAACAGCGACAGGTATACTTAATGCCTTGATCCATCCTATCATTGTATTACTCATTTTAGTGAGCATTAGCTTGACTATCCATTGCAATATTTGTTTGGAATTGGAGAATGTTACAACAAATAGCAACTTTAACGTCACTCTCAAAAGTATATGGCTTAGTCCTAAGAGAAACTGACTGAACAACATGGATAGATGAAGAAAAATCTTTATATTGAGTAAAAGAATTTACTCAGCATAAAGAGAAGTGGGGAATGAAACATAGAGTTTTAAAAATTAGAATCATAGATAAAAAGTTAGTAAAAATCAGTTAAAGTAGACTCAATAAATAGACCCAGCTAGGCTTAATTTAAAGAAAATAGAGTTAGTAAGCAGACCCAGCTGAAGTTAATTAAAAGAATCAATGATTAACTAGAGAATTAAGTTGAAACAAGTTTGGAATGTAACTGAACAATTATCTGTCATTTAGATGCTTATTCAGCTGTGCTTGCAATAGGGAAATAGAAAACATTGTTTCATAGATCTAAAAGAATGTATACAGTTACTAATTTTCTTATTGAAAGAGAAATATGGGAGAGGACCAAAAGTTCCCTTAGAAGCAATTTGTATTGTCAAAAACCAAAGGATGAGAAAGTTCAGAGGGAGAGGAGTTTTACTTCACCATTCGAGCCCTCCCCTCAAATTATTCGACCACCGATCCAAATTAAAAGGCAAACTATGCATGCTTAATTAGTATTCAACTAATTACCATACGAAGAGGGGAAATGGGAGGTACCAATATGATGAATGTATCTTTATATTATGAATATTCAAGACTTTTGTAAATATATTGTTCTTGTATTGCTTTGTGCTTTGCACTGCGTATTAGGGAGCTATCCTGTGCAGTTGCCCGGCGCTGAAATAAACATACACTTTCTAACAGCCTTGTTAGAGAGTCTTTGTCCGTCCTGAGTTGGGCATGGATGCTAGATCAATACTCATATTTTGGTAATTCAATAGGTCCCATGGGAATGGTTCAGAGCTGCACCAGGGGAGGTTTTGACTGAACACTGGGAAGCATTTCTTTACTGAGAGGGTGATAAACCACTGGCACAGGCTTCCTAGAGAGGTGGTGGATGCCCCAAGCCTGTCAGTGTTTTAGGGGTGTTTTGACAATGCCTTTAACAATGTGTTTTAACTTTTGGTCAGCCGTGAAGTGGTCAGGCAGTTGGACTAGATGTTCATGGAATCTGAAATGGTCTATTCTACACTAAACAATCCCAGAAGAGACCCACTAGCAAGGAGATGTGCATTGCAGCAAAAAAATACTCCATCAATGTCAGCAACCATATCACATCTTGCTGTTAAGAGTCACTTTTTCTTACCAGAGAGCACAGAGCCTCCTGTTACTGCCAAAACGCCAGGCTGCGTTGCCAGTTGCTACATTTCACTATCATCTGGCATCTCACTTCACTTTACCACCAAAACTGTCACCTCTGAGCTAAGACCCATTGTCACAGCTCCCTGCCATCTGCCAGTTGCCATTTCCAGCCCTACTCAGTCTTGTCTCACTGGGAGCACTCTGCAGAGGGATGGCTGCACTCACCAAAGGTGTGGCTGCTGCTCACACAGACAGCACCTGCAGCAGCACCTGCCTAGCCATGGTAGCGCTGACTGCAAACCTGCACTAGTGAGAGCATCCCTGCCACCATGGGAGTAGCTGGTTGTTGCAGGGCTACACCACCCCCAGGCTGAGTGATGTGATTCCCAAGGTGGGCTGATGGGGTAAAAACCACGTGGATTTGAGTCACAGCCCTGGCTAAAGGTAAGAAATGCTCCACAAGTACTTCCCAGTCCTTCTCCTCCTTGACAATGTTAACAGGGAAGCTGCATCCTTTCCATAAATTCAGCGTGAGGAACTGCATGAAGGATTCACGGTAGCATGGCACACTTTAAAACCTTCAGATTAAAAGGCAGCAATTCTCAAGTGACTGGGAACTGATAAGGACAAGGACAGCACACAGTCACCCTTGGGGAAATGGCTAAGCTAAGACAAGCTGTAATATAAGAGACAGTGAGTGGGATTCATGTGAAAACTCTGGACACCTACAATGTGTAAATGATTCATCTCATTTGGAAGAGAACATGTACGTTTGGTCACATGAACTGCACCATTGCATTTTGCTATTTCTCCTCCTACATGATTCAGGAATAGTGCTCTGAAATATCTCGCTCAGGCACCTTCATGTTTGAATAGATAAATCTCACACTACATCTAGAGGTAGTATACCCTCTGCTTAGAAGGTAAATTCTAGGTGCTACAAATGTCCCTGTCAGAACTTGAAATCAATCTCACTTTTTCTCATTTGCTTTTGAATTTCTGAACCTTCAGAAGTGGAGAAAAAAGACTTTAAAAAGACACACACTTTACCTTCCATAATCAGTATTTTCTATGTGATAACAAGTGATTTATTCAAACTAAAAAATAGTACTCCATTTTTGATCTTTTGTTAGAATTAACTAGAATTCCTTCACATGACTTTCCACTTTGATATGTAAATCAATTTCTGGCCCTACCAGCAACTTGTGAAAAATTTATTAGCACAGGAATATTATCACAGCCTGATTATTATCTAGATCACCCAGCAGTGTGGTGGCTGTTGAAGCTAAGAATAACACCCCCCGAAAAGGCCCTTGGTGAGATAGATCCAAGGAGCAGCAGGATCCCCCTTTGGGCGGGGCAAGGTGTGGTAGATGCCGAGTTGGGGTGTGTTCTTAGTAAACCAGCCGCTCTCTCCCCATTAGTTTATGCTTATGTTCATCAATTGTCAATCACCCTTAGTTCCTAGAATGTGCAGCTCCGTTCGGTAGTTGGTTGGTTTTCCCCCTTGTCCTTCTCGCAGCCCCCTCCCCGAAATACCCTCCGTTGGTCCCCTTCCCCTTGTCCCTCCCTTGTCCCACCTTGGTACCCTAATCCCATTGGTTGTTACGTTCACAGTAAAAGTCTGATGCACGCTGGGCTTTGGGCTCTCAGCCACTGAGGCTCTCAGCCCTCAGAGCTCACGGAGCACGAATCCCCCGATACTTTGTTTCAGTGTCGTTATTCCAGCTCGGGAGCCCGTCGCTTTGCCACGGTTTCGGCAGCCGCTGTAGCCTTTGCCTGCCTGCTGCGGAAGGCTGCAACCCGCGGCTTGGGGTCCCAGGATCCTGGCGAGCGTGGACCTGACACCAGGGACACTCACTCGCCGCTGCTCGGGTTGCTGACCCTTACCCTGGCGGTCAGCCCTCATCTTGGAATACCCGAGGGACGCGGCACAGCAGCATACATGCCAGCATGTTATTGCTGAGAAACTTGACTATCGTGTTTGTCTGTAAATTGTGACAGTAATTTTCCATGTCCCACTCTCTGCCTTACTGCAGGTTTCTGTTGACCCATGTTCTGGTCTGACAGTACTGTTCCATCTTGCCTGTCTCTTTGGCTTGCTGTACAGACATAGTCTTGCAAAGCAGGATTACATAATCAATATGATTAAATCAAATAATGGTATTACAATGAAGCAAGCTTCATAAGAGAAATTTTAATCACTCATGGATGTCATATTTATTTTAAAAGCAGAGTGTCTGATTTATGGTTATTCTTCTATGCCTTGCATATTAAATGTGGAACTAGATATAATTTAAGGGAAAGATATAATGGATGTCTAGAGAAGTATATGCGTCATGGAAAAGATAGGTAGGGATTGATCCAGATACATTCCCATAGGGGCCTATCTAATTTGATGATTTGATTATATTTGAAGCAAACAGAACAAGGTAGTTTTGATACAACAGGTTGTAGGTGTTTGGAATTCCTTAATAAAGAGGTTGTGGATGCCAGAAATTTACACAGTCCCAACAGGAGACCAGAAAAAAATATCCTGAGATCTTTTGGGGGTTATCAAACCACTACAAGCTCAGGAAATTCCCTCAACATTGTTGGAAGCTGGGACAGTTGGAGAAAGGCATCAATACAAGCTACTTCATTTTAACACTTCCTTAACTGACCAGTTGCAGCCACATTTGGAGATGTAAGGGACTAGATGGCTGCTCCTAAGTTCTTAAAATTTGTAGATGTTTACACCAAGGTTCCTCAGAAATGGGTACTAGAGCTGACGTTATTTCTTCGTGGAAAAACATGAGGGAGCATCTAGAGTCAGCATCTAGATAGCAGATGAATGCTAAGGGCTTAGGTAGGGGAAGATAGGAGAAATACCACAGGTAGCTTCTGAAAACAGAAAGCAAGCTGATTGTTTTGAATTAAGTAACTGGATGGGTGAAAGATTATTCAAAAAGGAGATGACATAGTGAGAATTAGAAAAGTGGTCTTTCAGCTACAGTCTCAAGGAGCAGGACAAGATTGTCAACAGCTGACAAATCATGGTGAAACAATTAAGATGTTGAAAATCTGAGGAAAATTTTTGCACATCAACTGTACTGCCTCAGGCTGTCAGTCTACCATGATTGGTATAATCCCTCTGGCAGTAGCAGTAACAAGTGCATAAGGTATTTTGGTTCGTTGTTGTTGGAGTGGAAAGCTTGTATATTAGAGGCTGATAAAATACACATGTAGTCCAAATACAGCTCAAGAGAAATTGATGCATCTATCCCTCATCACAGATAGCTAGCATTATTGAGGCTTGAAGCCTGACCCAGAAACTGTCCCCACTTTTCCTCGAGTGTGGGAACAACACAGGCTGTACTCTGTTCCCAAGCTCACCATACCAGGATCTTAACTGCTCTGCCTCCTGCCTTGCCCTGCCTGGGGTGCAGCTGGTGACCAGGAACTCTCTGCTGCAGTACATCACAAGTACCCACTGTACCTGGACAAAGGGTAAGAAAAGGGTACCTCTTCTCCCTGCCTTCTGCCTATGAGGCAGATACTGTGTGTCAGTCCTTACAGAAGACCAACAGAGGCAGAGCCCATGGAGGATTAGAAGCAGAGAAAACTAAACAAGTGATGTATCGCCTGCACGAGGACTGTCCTGGTGGACAGTCCGGCAGCGTGTCCCAGAAGCATCCCTCAGGGAGCCGCTATGGTGGTGCTGCTTTAGCTCCTACTGCGGCACTCTGCTACCCTGCTGGTGGGCGCAGTACGGCAAGCCCCAGCAGATCCAGGGGTAAAGAAAGAAGGGAGAGATCTTCTGTGTGAGTATCCGAGGAGTTTATTAAAGGGTTCCTCACTCAAATGGGTCCAGGGACAGAAGACCCAGAGCACCGGAGAACACAGACTTTTATACCACAATGAACAATCAATCAGGCAAGGGTCCAGGGGAGGAGAGAAGGTGGGACAAGCTTACACAGTCCAATGAGGGGAGGGAAGGGGGGGAGAGAGAGAACCACAACCAATGGGGTATCGAGTAACATAGAAGCTTCTAGACGTGAATACATATGTATAAGGGGTGGAGAACAAATAGTCCAATCATGGGGGTACAATTAACATAGCAAGAACACATCAATCACGTGGAAGAAACTATCTTCCTCCAGAGGGAAGGGGAGGATTTTTCAAACTTGAGAAACCCTCCACCATGGTCCCTTAGATCCCTTGGGACCTTCTGAGCCTTCCTGGGCCTCAGTGGTAGCCTCAACAGCTGCCACAGTTATGGTGACAGGTTCAGGTTTAGGCTTTATTGCCTTCAGAGTTTTGTGTCTGCTGCCTGGGATCCTTCCTCAGTCACCATCAGGACATCCCTCTTGCCTTGCTCATCATGTCCCTGCCTAGATGGAAGGACCCCTGTTAAGAAGTATTATTTAAAGCTTGCACCCAATATTTAAACTTGAATAATAAACACGACCATCATCATGTTCACAGTGACCAGGGAAACGAAAATTTCAATGCGAAGATAAAAATCCCTGCCTTACTCATGTGAGTTGCAGATGACAACTGCAAATGTTGAGAGAAATATCAGCAATATTTGTTTATCTCTGGTTTTCATCTAAGTACTGCTAAATATAAAATCCATAAACAAGTTAAGAAGGAGGATCTGTGACCTGGAGCTTTTGTCTGAAAACCATTGCTGCAGGCTATGATGCAGCACACATGGCCTCCTTTGATGCTGTATGGTCCAGCTTTGTCCCAGAGTATTCATGGGTGCTGGGTTCCCAGCCTGTTCCAGAGAAGGACAGCAAGGTCTGCCCATCTATGTGAACACACAGGTCTGGACAACATTAGAGGCTGTGGGTGAAAGCGGGCCTCTGCATGTTTGGCAAGTACTCTGCTCTTAAGCTGTTTTACTAGGTGTGGCCGACACCACATGTGCTTTTAAAAGACCCCATCTGGGCTTTCTATTGGCAGCACTTAAATCCTGACGTGCCCGCAGATCCAAGACCTTTTGGGCCCGCTTGGGTGAGGGTTTCCTTTTCCCTCACCACTGCCAGCTCCATCCCCAAGCCGCGGGAGCCTCCGCGTACGCGGGCCTGAGCTGCTCTGTGCGGGCTGCGGGAAGGCGAGGGGAGGGAGCCCTCCCCCCGTCCTGCTGGGCCCGCCCGTCCAGGTGCCTCCGGTGTACCCCCTGGACCTTCCCCAGGCCCCTTCCATGGCCGGCAGTGCGGCCGCGCTGCCCGGGCCGTCCCCGAGACCTTCCCGCGGCCGGCGATGCCCCCGTGCTCCCCTGGGCCGCCCGCGCATGCGCGATGGCGCCGCGCGGTGTCTCCTGCGGGGCCGGAGGCGGGGCCGGGGCCGCGACGTGTTGCGCTCGGAGCCCGCATGGGCTGTGCCGCACCGCTGCCGCGGCCGCGCCCGGCTCCGCACGCTCCAGCTGCTCGCTGTCATGCCTTAAAGGACCTCTGCGTTCCCGCAGTTCATTCCGGGCTGCTCTCGCCTCCTCCTCTTCCTCCCCACGGCTGCCAGCCCCTTCTTGAACTGCTCCGCACGTTATCGCTGCTCGGTGCAGGCGGGCATTTCCATGCGAGCGCCAGCCGCCCGCTGCTCTAACGAGCATCAGCACATCATCCACCTCCCGCTCCAAACACGGAGCGATTTCATTACTTGTGGTGGTGCAGGGAACTTTTTTCGGCAGGAAGGTCCAGTGTAAGTTTATTTTCGGCTTCCGCTCTTCTGTACCGGCCATCGGTTTTGTTCACCATCCCCCGGGAGCCGAGGGAACCGAAGTTGCCAGGTAAATGCCCCCTTCCTTGTCTGCAGCACTTCGGGAGGCGGCTCCGGTCTGCCTGGTTGCATGGCTGCTGCGCCGCTTTTGTACGGCACGGGTTGCGAAGCGGAGGCAGCGTTTAATCGCACAGTTGTCACCGGGCATCTCGTGTCGCCGCCCGCCGCCCGTGCTATGGCTCCGCACGGCTGCGGGGAGCGGGAGCCTGCCGTGCGCCGCACAGATGCTGTGCTGCTGCTGCTGTCACTGCCGCTGCTGCCGCTGGAGTGGCGGCCGCCCGGCCCGCTCGCAGCGCGCTGCCCGGGGCGGCGGGGGGGCTCCGCGCCGGGCCGGCGGGGCCGGGGAGCGCTCGGTGCCGCTGCGGCAGCGCAGCCCGGCCACGGCCCCGCCGTCACCGCTGTGGGTGTTGTCTCCGCAGGCCGGGCGGGCGCCGCCCGTCCCCGGGGAAGCCCGGCGGCGTGAGGCCGCCCGCCGCTGCTGCTTATGCAATACATCATCGATAACCACCCCGACATGGCCACGGCGCTGCTGGCGGGCGAGAAGCTGAAGGAGCTCATCCTGCCGGGGCAGCAGGATGACAAGGCGGGCGCGCTGGCGGCTCTGCTCCTCCAGCTGAAGCTGGAGCTGCCCTTCGACCGCGTGGTCACCATCGGGACCGTCCTCATCCCCATCCTCCTCGTCACCCTCGTCTTCACCAAGAACTTTGCCGGTAAGGGCGGCAGGACGGGTAGGGTCGTGTCTGTCCTAGTGGCTGCTAAACGAGACCACTGGTGCTGAGAGATGTCAGCCAGCCCTCGCCTTGGCGGGTGGGGACAGCGGCAGGGCGGCAGCGGCCACTGCCTAAGAGCCACCTGTGCTCAGGAGGCGGCCACTGCCCCTCGTCGTGGCGGGCAGGACAGTGGTGTTGCCTTGGCGGGCAGGGCAGTGGTGTCACCGTCCTGGCCGCTCCCTAACGGGGACAGCTGCTGTCTCTTGCCTTGGCTGGCAGGCGAGTGGTGGGGAGGGGTCCCCAGCCACCCCCTTGGCGACCAGCCCCGGGACCTGCAGGCAGCAGTGTGTGGGGAGGTGTCTATTGCCCCGCAGCAGGTGAGAACTGGCGTGGGTGATAGAGCGGGTTAATGCTTGAGGCGGATCCTGGACAGGTCCTGAGCTGGACCTTGGCTGGTGTCAAGCATTGTCCTGATGTTACTTCAGGCATCTACAGTGTGAATGTTAACTGGCCCACCAGGGAGAGGCTGATGTTTTCATGGAGACTGATGCTATATATGGAACCCCACGCAGTGTGCTTTGCCATATTGTGACAGTGGAAATCACTGGTATCTGTTTCTGCTGAGGGCCAATGTCTTGCGTAAACTGGTAACAGTTAAAAAAGTCTGGTTTGAGTGCCCATCACCACCAATCTCAGAAGGTCAAGTTTTGGTGAGCCTTGAAACTTACTGATCCAGTAAACTGTTATGACACCTTTCGGGCCACTAGCACATGTGTAAACATTGTTTTGCTGTGTGGATCGTAGGCTTGATGAGTGTAGCTGCCAGTGCATGCCTGCTTTTAATGTCCCTTGAAGCTCCATACTGAAAATCCATGGGATATTATTAGGGCTTTAATATACAGAGCTGACCTGGCAGTCTGTAATTTGTGATGTTGGTGAGAATTGACTGTATTTAACCAGTTTAAAATACCAGAATCAGGCTCTTACTTTGCATGCTGCTTTGGGATTGACTTCCAATTCTTAATACTTGTTTTCATTATGAGGTAAAGTTAAATCACTTAGAAGAATAACTGCTTGCAAATGGAGTCTGGAGATTTTTCTTAATTATAGCTAAAACTTTCAATCTACCTCAGTTTTTTAAAAAATGGTTATATAGCTCAAGATCTTCAGCCACAGTTAATAAGAACTTCATCTTTTGGATGGTTTTCTGGAGGTATCTTGGAGAAACCATGTTTGCAGGGTACATGAAAACTGGCTCTTCATAGAAACTGAAAGACAGGTTTTAAGGTCACCATTGAGGATCGATCCTCTGTGGAATGCAAAAGTTTTGTGATCCCTTCTCTAGAGAACTAAGCTAATAAAAAGGCAATCCTACAGCAACTCACAAGAGTGCATGCTTACATATATGCTTTCATACTGTTTGAGATGTACATATTTCAACCTCAGTAGACCTAAAGACAACCTTGGATGCAGGCAAGGTCATGCCTCCCTTCACGTGTGTTCATTGGCATAGTGCAAGATTCCTTGTAGAAGCCCTTTGATGCCGCACTGCTTGATCAGACAGCAGTAGCTTGCTCCATACAAGCAGGTCATCTGATGTGGCCGATGGCGTGGGCGAGGCAGCTGCCCACCAGGGTCTTGGACAGCAGCACCACGGCGTTTACAAGCCAGTGTCCCCGACCTGAGTGGGTTCGCTGCTGTCGGACACTTACGTCCCTGGTCACAGGCCGCACCTCCCTTTACAGTGGACACTGTAACCAAAGAGCCAGAGTATTGCGGGAGGGTTCTTTTGCTCCAGAATAATAGAGACACTGTAACGCGGTGTTACCAGCTCTCTGGGCATCTAGGCGAAAGTCCCGGGGTGCCCTCTGAATCAGACTTTTATTGAAGGATTACAAACCAATCACTGACGGGCTCAGGGGAGGAACCAGGGAGGGATCAGGGGACAGGAACCAACTGTGAGGGGAAGGGGGAGGAGAAGGGGAGACCGGCAAGGTGATAACACAATCAACTACTAAGTAACAGTAAACTTTCTGGAACCTAAAGATGATAGACAGGAGAGTGGCAGCTGGCCAGACAAGTGGGGACAGGGTAGCCAGCCCCTGGGAAGCTCGGCCCATCCACAGAGCAAACTACCCAGGGCTCCGCACCAGCGGAGTCCCTAGCCCAGAGCTTCCTAGAGGGGGAAAAGGGTTTTTGGGGGCTTGGAACCACTGCTACAATCTGAGACTGCAGATCGTGGAGGAAGTATCAAGTCTGAGACTCAGATTTATATAGTGGATGTCCCTCTGCAAGGTTAAACTGTAGTCAACCCACATACAGAAGAAACAGGGCCTGTTGCATTTGCTCACATCTACCTATGTTTCTGCTGTTGAGTTTATTTTGTGCTGTGGAAGACTGTTCTCTATGCTGACAGTTGTGTTCCAGATCGGTTTTTCAGAAGGACTAAAAGCAATGTCACTTATCTCTACTTATGGGCTGTGTATGCTGATTTGACCCATTAAGATAGAGAGCAGTAGCCTATTGTGTCTTGCCAGGACAAAACTTTCAAGATAACACAGAAAACACCCTCATGTCTCTGGGAAAATGTGGGATAACATTCTTCTCTCATATGATGTCATGTTTGTTCAGATGGTCTGCAGTTAGAAAAATAATGTGAGAAAAGGAAAAAATTATGCAAGAGAATGTAATAGAAAACTTCTAAGAAGCTAATAAAACTAAATAGATACCTTTTAGACTTGAGTTGAAGAGTTCTGGGTTAGTGAATTAAATTCAGCTTCCACAGAGTTAAAGAGCAAAACTTACATTAATTTTAATGTGATATTAATCAGATGTTGCTCTTTTAAAGAAACAGTATTTACACAGACTTCTTTACTAAGTCATGCATGTCCAGACATACTGACCCTGGTAATAGCAATAGTTCAGCTGGATTCATGCTTACTTCTGATTCTAAAGTTTGTGTTGTTTCACCCATACACTGTCAGTGATCTTGAAAAAAATCTAACTTTGCTTTAGATACTGTTCCTTCTGTGCAATTTAAATAGTAGCTATGCAAGTACAAACTTTGCTGATGAAATTGAGTAAGGTGCTGTTGAAGGTTAGATCTAGTTCTTTTCCTCAGGAATTTTTCTCCCATGGGTTGCTAAGACACAAATGACTGGGTACTTAAGAGAAACAAAGCACAAGGCTAGAGCCTTTCTCCTTGGCAGGGTGGGGCAAAATTGCCCCTCATGGAAGCAGAGCCTGGCAACGTGAGATTTGGAGAGACTGAAAAGCAAGGGCAGGGGGGAGGTCACGCCCTCTTGCTCAGGACCCTCGGAGCTGGACGGTCGGAGCTGCTGTCTGCTGAACCCACGGCTCCTGAGAAGCCAGCATGGAGCTGCTGGTCTGTCTGCTGTGAGTCTCTGCCCTCTGCCCCATCCGGAGCCGACCTGCCTGCCACCAGCCCGCTCTGAGTTTTCTCCGCTACATTGTAGCGGGGTTTTTCCCTGCACGTGGAGACCCCTTACCGTCCCAGCTCCCTGTGTCCCGGGATCCTGCTGTAGCACCAACACCAGCTGCCCCTCCCGAGGGTCTGTGGAGCAAGGGCTCTCCTCCATCCCTCCGTTCCTCGGGCAGCCGCCATTGCCGTGTGCTACCTGAGCTCACGCCGGAGCGCCCCCTGCAGGCACCGGGGAATCACCGCACCCAGAGCGCCCCTGCAGGCTGTGACTAGAACTGCACCAAAGGGAAAGGTGCCTGAAGCCGAGCAGGCTGCCACTGGGTTTCTGGTTCTGTTTGTTGGTCAATGTTATAGTTGTTATTTGTTATCCTTATTTTAGATAGTAGTAAAGAACTGTTATTCCTATTCCCATATCTTTGCCTGAGAACCTCTTGATTTCAAATTTATAATAATTCGGAGGGAGAGGGGTTACAGTTTCCCATTCCAAGGGAGGCTCCTGCCTTCCTTAACAGACACCTGTCCTTCAAACCAGGACAGGTACCTACTGCCCCTGGGTTGTGAATATCATAGTAGCTTCCCAATTTTTGCTTTGGGCCCTTGTGTGCTTATCTGATACTGGCCATTATTCCTCATTCTGTTAACGATATCCAGTGCAAGCCATGTGAAGATACCATCACGCCACTAAACTGAAAACAACCCCCTTTTCTGTGGTCTGTACCATCTTACTTAATCAGTATTGGTAAAGCTTTTGGAACCATGGTGCGTGCACTCGAGACATGAAAATGTAGTTGTCTAAAAGCAGTGGTTTCTCACAAAACTTTTTTGCTGAGGATTGGAAGAACCCTCATGATCAGTGGGTAGAGGAAATAAGAGCTTCTTATCTCACTGATTGACCTTTGAGTTTATGTGTGTGTGAAGCATAGCTTAAAGGGCAGTCAAGACCAACTGTACAGTCTTCCAACAAGTGTAGTGAGAACTGCCTGGTCAGGCAGGGTGTGTGTCCTGCCCTGGGGGTGTGCAGAAGGCACTCCATCATCGTGGGAAGCCTGGGAGTCTCCAGGCAGCAGTAAGTCTTCTGGGGCCAGAGGCTGCAAGGAAGCACGTATGAAAGCAAAGTTCAGCCCTACAACGGAGGACAAAGAAAGAATGTGGTGTTTATTTAAAAGACTGTAATTGACGACCTGAAAAGTCTTTGTGTCTGTAGTATAATATATTGTATACTCTATTTTGCCTGTGGCTGAAGATAAAGTTACTTAGTTAATTATGTTGTTTTAGTGCCATGGGCAAAGTCATTGTTTAGGTAAATGCATGTGCTCTTCATGTAAGTGATTTGTTTGCCCTTGAATTGGAGTGTTCTGATCTTTACATCTCTTTTGAGAAATTAAATTAGAAATTACTGTTTTAGTAGCATAAGAGGCAAGACCTAGTTGTTTAGCAGATACTATGCCAATATTGTGAAAAAATCACAGTTCATCTGAACTTAATGTGTTACAAAAGACTTTAAATTAGATATTGAGCTTTTCTTGAATTACATGTATCATAAAGTCATAGAACGGTTTGGGTTGGAAGGTACTTTAAAGATCATATAGTCCAACTCCCTGCCATGAAAATGGATGCCTTCCGTTAGATAAGGCTGCTCAAAGCCCTGTTCAGCCTGGCCTTGAACAGTTCCTTGAAGAGATGGGACATCCACAACTTCTCTGGACAATCTGTTCCAGTGCCTCACCACCCTCACAGTAAAGAATTTCTTCCTTGTGTCCAATCTAAAGCTACCCTTTTCCAGTTTGAAACCATTGTCCTGAGATACAGGCCCTGCTAAAAAGTCTGTCCCCATCATTCTCAAAAGCCTCCTTTAAGTACTGAAAGGCCTCAGTAAGGTCTTCCTGAAATCTTCTCTGTTCCAGGCTTAACAACCCCAATTCTCTCAGCCGGTCATAGAAGTTCTCCATCCCTCTGATTGTTTTTGTGGTCCTCCTCTGGTCTCACTCAGGCAGATCTTTCCTGTGCAGAGGGTTCCAGAGCTGGATGCAGTGCTGCATGTGGAGTCTCATGAGAATAGAGTAGAGGGCTCTCGACCTGCTGGCCACACTCCATGTTGTGCAGCCCTGGATGCTTGGTGCCATTACAGTCTGACTCAAGGTGAAAAAGGGGGCTGTCATCCTTGGCATGCTTTTGCTCTATAAATGAATCTGTAACATAGCTAAAATATATTGGGAGATAAGGTTTTGTTTCCATACTTCACTACTAGATGACAGTGCATTTGGGGTGAAATTGAGCTCTCTGCAGGAGGAAGGCAAAGGGCAGACACACTACTAGGATGTGCTCCTGAAAGCTAAATTCAGGCTGCAAAGGAGGCAGTAAGAGTTTGACTATTGATTTAAATAGGGACAAGAGTTCACTCTGATGGCTGAAGTAAGATATGATTCTTGCACTGGCCCCCACTTCCTAAATGTTTTTCACAGGCAGAAAGAAAGTCATGTAGCTAACCTCCTACACTGTAATTTCTGTGTCTCCTAATTCTCCTTTGTTTTTCAAGCAAACCAGTGTGACTGTAGAAAGGACACCCCTAGAAAGTTAATTAAAATAAATCCATGAGCCATATTTATACTAAGCATAAGATCATCATGAAGTCATTTACGAGCAATATTCAGCTCCCAACACAAAGAAAGCGCACATGAGTACTCACAAAAGAAGAATGAATATTATTTCCCTTTCTAAAACTCACCCGTGAACGGACTTTGTATAAAACTAGCATATCCTCTATTCAGAGTCCAATGTATGATGACCTTGAGGATAATAAAGAAAGCTTTTGAGGCATTTTTCTCTCACTTAGTGGATATAATCTGTATTTAAGTATGAGTTTCCTGGTGACTGTGACTATAGAAGGCAGCATAGGCTAAAGGAAACATCTCCAATAGCAGTGTCCTTGTTGAGGTAACAATGCAATGCAGTTGGTGATCCCAAGGGAACTTTGGTTTGCTCTGTTTTTGTTTGAAAATTACTGCTTTAAAGACAACAACTAAATTTTTTATTGAAAGATGAGAACAAATGTGTTTGAAATTCTGTCAGAAGAGTGACATAACCCCCATCACACCCTATATAGTCTCAGGCATCTTCTGGAGCACTCATGCAGATGTGTATGCAGTGATTTGCAGAGGTCCATGCTTGTATTTGACTCTGTGGAGGTTTGATTTCAGATTTGATAGTACTGCACTGCCCCAGTGTATGAATAGGTGACTATACCAGGTACTGCCTGGTGCTAAAGCAAATTTTATGTCTGTATAGTGGTTTCAGTTCGCCTATTCAGGTATATGCCTAAATGCCAGCACACTTACCCAAATTACTTGATGTTTGTTGTGAGATGAGGATTAGGAGTAGGCAAAGCAGGCTCAAACTTTATAAAGTATAAAGAAACTTTATTAATATACCTAAGACAAAGGGAAAAAAAAAAAAACCAAGAAAAACCAGAAGGAACTCCTCAGACCACTCCTCCTTCCCCCACCTCTCCATTTCATTCTCCCTGACAACACACAAAAGACAACACTTTGACCTCCAGTCAGTTTACCATCTCAGAAATAGCTCTTGTTTTAGTTCATTTAGGGAGAGAAGTTTCTTTTGCTTACACCATGGATTTTATGTAAGAAAAACAGTTTTTATGGGTCTTCAGCCTCACCATCAGCTGCCGCCCGGAAAAAAGACCAGCTTAATGGTGGATCCCTCCCACACCAGTAGCCTTCCCACAGCCACTAGGGTGGGTTATGAACAGTCCACAGGGTACCTGTTTTAAGGATGCACAGTTCAATTGCAGCAACAAAGAAAATCCCTTCTTCTGTGCTGAGCAACACAGGTTCTCTTGACAACTCAGGTTCTCTAGCATTCCCCCCAGGACCAGGGCTCTGGGTCACAGCCTCTCCTCTCTCTTGGTTCAAGTTTCTCATCAGGCTGTACTTATTTCAACACCTACTTGTCTTTACCCAGGTATTTCAGTTCATTGGCTGCAATTAGAACCTCACATCCCCCCTTTGGACTATGTCTTCATATATTACAGGGAATTTATTAGCTCAGTCCCCAACCATGGTTCTCCAAAAGAGTTTTCAGCTTCACTATCAAAACACTTCTCATACACCTCCCTCTAGGCATCGGTTCTGCTTTCCTCACTGACTGTAGAGTCTCTATGCTGCATTTATGTAGATGTCCTCACTCGTTCCTCTCTCTGTGCAAGGAAGGATGGGTGTCTGCAAGTTTAGTCCAGGCATGGATAGAGTTAATCTCTCTCCTGCTCTTTCTCTCTCTCTGGCAGTGTGATGATCATGTGGTCCCTGCCGGGCTGTTTGAAAAGGTCCGAGCTGGATAGCAGAAACTCTCAGAGTCTCTGTGCCCTGGCTCTGTGAAATTGGCTCGGTCTGGTGGGGCCATCTGGGCCCGGGGTGACAGGGCAGGGCCTGGCCCGAGCTGGATGGAGTCTGGCCCGGTCCTTGCCTGGCCCGGAGCAGGGGCCTGGCCCTGTCTCGTGTAGCTGACATACCGGCTGAACTGTATCTGCTGAAAATTCCAGCCGTTTCCTCCCCCATTCCCAGCTGCCATAAACTTCCCCCCTTTGGAAGGAGTGGGGGTGGGGGGGGCGGGGCTGGGGCCTTACCAGGGAGAGAAGCAGGAGATGCTCCTCTCTACACAGTAGCAGGCCAAAAGAGGAAGAGACTCTGAGGGTCTCTGCTTATATATGGTTTTTTTCCCCGAAGGCGGATAAATTTTTAATTGGTTCACCTACATATCAATCCTTAAAACTACCTGATTATTGGCTCTGTCTCCCAGGAAGGAAGTTATACCCCTTCCTGCAACATAGATCACTTCCTAGATTTTGACCCCTCCTGCCTAACCCAGGACAGTCTGTTAGTATAGGTTGTCACTTTTGTATTTCCATTTTAGCTGAACTGAAGCCTGCTGCATTGTTCCCTTTCCTACGATAAAGGTTTTGGGGTTCTTTTTATTGAAAATGTTTCTTTGTTAACCTCAGTCAGCATATGGTTAATATTTAGTGAAAGAAATGGTAAAACACCAAACTTAAATTTTAAAAGGTAAGGATTTAAAGTACATAGTCTTAGTCCAGCTATAGTCTGTGTTGGTTTTCAGAAGTGGTTTTTAGTTATAATGTTTCAGTATCTCTTGTCAAGGCATGGTCAGTCTGGAGTGGTATGGATATAGATAAACAGGATTAGTCCATCAGTCTTTGAATCTTCACTTCCTTTCCAAAATGCACAGAATGTGGAGTATTAGACTGCAACATTCACTGCCAGTTTGAAGTGGGTCTGTTTGATGTTCCATGTGTTTTTTATCCTTCACTCTCCCTGTTTCTGCCATGGAATTAGTATACACAAGCTGCAGCCACAAGTAGGATGCTGCTGGGTCAGCAAGTGCTGTATCCTCTCCTCCATGACTGGCAATGGTGTTACCAGCAGCTGGTGGCAGCCTTTTGTATTGAGTGTCTCATGGCATTTGCTGAACTTCTATAATCCAGTAGATTAAGAGACACTTGGCTTTCATTATGTGCCACTTAGTTCTTTTGTATTGCTTAACGTTTTTAGTGAGTGGTTTAAATATTCCAGTTCAGTGTTATGCTGGGTTGAGAAGCAATCCCATCAGTAATGTCTGTGGGAAGTTCTCTCTGTAAGGGACCAGAGAGTGGTGGATTCCAAAGGAGATTACCTTACTGGTTTTGTTGTGTTATCTTCACAACATTGAAATGTTTTGGTTTCCAAACTCATGTTGTCAAGGTATTGCTAAGTCATATCCCTCTTGTACAGTGCCTCACGCTTTCTATTCACAGTGAATTATTCTTTCCATATTGCAGTCATGTTTGCTTTTCCCACCCAAGCTGTTAAATGCTGGTACTTTATTAAAATAAGACAAAGCATTCATCCAGTTGATTTTTATACTATAGTCAAAAAACAAGCTTTGGCATTGGTTTTCTTGCTAGGTTCTTAAAACAGTGCCTACAAAATACAAAAGAAGTTGCTCAAAAATACTGTATTTCTATGTCTCTTTATATAGTTCAGCCCTCTACCATCGTTCTGCTAGAAAATTTTCATAAGAAAGCAATGGAAGGAAACAGTAAGTTTAATGACTGAAGTGTCAGTTCAAGGTTTTATGTTTTATTTTCTGATTTGTAATAATTTGCATAAGCAATGCTTACATCACTTTTCTGGGTGCTGTGTTTATGCCAAGAGGTATTTAATACAAGCCATCTTTTTAATTTCTAGTAATTAAATAATAATAATAATGCAACAGAACAAACCGGCTGTTCCCTGTCGCTTCCTGTGGTTGTATTTTGTATTTGATCCTTGATTTAAGAAGCCACCATTGTTCATATATCATCGGTTTCACTGGATTTTCATGATTCATTTCATTTCAGCATTTATTCTTGCAGTTTACTTCAGGTATCACTGCAGTCCACATTATCATACTGTCTGAGTGCATGTAGTTGCTTTGGGATTCCATCTCTAGAGGGCAATTTTTGACCTCTGCAAAACATTTAAATATTATTTTCAGACCTTACTACTTCTCCTATGCAGAAGATCTGTACATCACTGAAATTCCACTCACCTCCTCATGTAAGCGCTAAATTTAGCAGTAAATGTTATTCAGATCTCTTTTGTAGGACTGTCTGCATGGCTGAATTTCATCAATTATGTTTAGATTAATACATTCCTTTAAATTCAGATCTAATCTTCCCTCAAATCTTGGCATCAATAGTCCAGTCACTATAAATAAACTCTCTTTTCCATGACTTTACCACTGTGCTGCATGGCCACCACATGGTAGATGGCAGCTCATTATTGAGGAAACATTCCTCAAGGGATTTCATTTGAGTGTTTCTGCACCTTCCTCAGTTGCTATTTCCAACATATCAGACAAGCAGGAGTAGGTGTCTTTTTCTCCTGACTAACCTGGGCAGGTGTACAAAGCCTTGAGCCTCAGATTGCTGGTAAGGATGAGCACACCAGCTACTTTTAGAAGAGCCAGTGTCTATTACATACAGGGAATATGGTTCTGTAAATTTATATATACACTAGGAAAGTGCATTGTTAATTCATTGATTCTACAGATCCAAAATATATGCAGTTCAAGCAGCAGTCCTGCAAGGCAAAAAGACCCAAATTGGAAATACAGAGAGACCTGCTGCTACCCTTGCACTGCAGTTGCCCTTGTGGGTAACCCATTATCTATCAATCTTTGCAATTGCTTATCTACATCTCACTCATTATGACTAATCCTTACAGAGTATAGGTTAATAAAACCTAATAGCAGCAGTGGTTTCCTATCTCATTTTTTAGGGACTTTCTTTTCAAGATTTTTTTCTTAAACAGGACAAGTGGTTTCAGAGATTGGGCAAAAAAGGCTTACCTTACCTTGCTGATCATGGAGAAATTTGTACCTTAGGAAGACTTCATGGGCATGGAAGCTGTGTTCAGATTGGAAGGAATATTCCCTAAGAAAGGTAAAAGTATTGTCTTTTTATTTCAGTAAAACTAGTAATTCTTAATAATTAGCTTGCTAAGTTAAGGTTTAGTTTGATGGATGTTTTCTTTTCTCATTCATATGAGTAAACTCAGTGAGTTAAATAGGACTGTATGACACACAAAAGGAATTTCAGAGATCCATCCTTATGCTGTACTAATTACTAACCTTTAAATATCCTTTAAATAAAGTAGTTGAAATAAACTAATTAAGTGAGTTTTTCCTTTTGCTGACAGTTAATTTGGGTATTAGCTAGCATTTGTTGAAATCATTCGAAGCAGAGTTACATATTCCTTGTGCACTGTGTGACTGGGATGGAAGACATGTATGCTGTTCAGATAATATTTTACATTCTTAGACTACGTTTTCAACCTCAGTAACATAAATGTTCTTTATTCATTTTTTCCAGAGAGAAGAGGATCCAGGACATTTCTTCTTTTCCATTTAAAAATTGCTGAAAAAGTACTAAATAAATTATTTCTGTTTCTATAAATTAACAGTTTGCTACCTGCTTTCTCGTGCAATCCTTTTAGTACCCAAGATGAATGAGGCATATATGTTAGATTGCTTACATGAGTCACAAAGCAGTATGTTAAGGAGTACCCTTGTTAAATACTGGCATTTACTGCTGAATTCAGGGAGTTTCTAATTTATTTTGTCTGTTAGAAATGTATGTACTGGGAAGTAATGGGCAGGGAGATTCAGAGATTCTACCTAAATGTTGAATTTCTCCTTGGAGACAAGTAGAGAGGACTACACAAGGAGTGCTTCAGAGATCTTGACTGGATTGCCAGCTTATCTTCACAGGCAGATTGGGCACAGGTATGAGGATGATTTAGCAGCTCTTTTCAAGAGAGCAGAATGCCAGTTGCTAGGAGGCAGTAGACTAGGGTGAGTCTGTAGTATATTGAACTCAGTAAGTGTACTTATCAATATACTTAGCTGGTACTTATCTTGGGTCTCCAGCAAGAGTGTTTAGGTACTTGTCCAGGGGCTGGGAGATCCAGCCTGCTCAGCAGCACCTAATCACCAGTTCTGCTGCCTATACCCCATGTGAGGTACTGGCAGTCACGCTGAATGTTTACTAGATCCTCGAAGAAATCTTCACACAAGAGGCATATTTACCTTTGCCTTGGTGTAGCAAGCTCAAGAATTTTCATCCTGTTTTACATTTTTTAATTATATTTTCTGAAAACTGTTTCATTTTTTCTGTCTGCTGTTGGAAAATTTTACTGTTTCTTGTGCTTTACTCAATTATTGCACTGGAATGCTAAAATCATGCATTTCAGCGGGAAGATTAATGAGGTGTGATTTCTTTTTCCAGAGTAAATTCTAAAAGCTGGAGGCATATACAATTTGTTATCATGGTTTATATTTTGCTTTGGGGAAATACATTGTATTCTACTGGGAATGCAGTAGGTATGAAAAGTCATTTGCCCTGTTATGTAGGAGCATATACTGTTTATTATTAACATTTTCTTTTCTTTGTAATGCCTGCCAAAGCACTCTAAATGTATTGTCCACATTTACTTAAATAACTTTTGCTCATAATAATATTTTAGAAGCTTTATAACTGCAGCATCAGTTCTTCAAAGAGAGATGCATGTGCCAGGTTTTATGCACTGTGACATTGACTTAAGGGAGATGCCCAATGCATACAGTTGCTTAAGTCTTTTCAGGAGCAGGTCTGACTTTTTACAGCGTTGAATGCTAAGAGATTGTCACTGTTACCTTTATTTTTAAGTGGTGAGTGTGTTAGATGCAATTCACTCACTTTCCCAGGAAGACTTGATAAATCTTAACTTTGCATAGACAATGGAGAATTTTGCGTATCTACAGTTTCACTGCATCTTCTTGAAAGTCATTTCAGTGTACCATAAACCAGGCCACATTTCTTGCAAAGTGTTTCTTGTTATAGGTGGGCAAAAGCACAAGTGTCTGCACACCACACATACCCCACATCCCCCCACGGCTTCCTTGGTGAACTGTGCTTCTGCCATCTCTTCCTTCAACTGAGATGCAATACTGAGGCCAGAGCTCAGCCACATGTATGTCTGTGATAGCCTTCTAGCTGTATTTTACTGCATGTGTTCTTAATGCAACTGGATGTTGCATTCATTTTTGGAAATGGCCATTTCTCAAAAATGAAAAAATTTACTGATGCATGGATCTGCCATTCTTGCTGGACATGACCTAAAGAAGATGGAAATTCACTTTGAGGACAATCAAGCATTGTCCTTGCCTGAGCAGGATGCACAGGCAGGTTGAGTAGCCTCTGTCTTTGGGGGTTGTCAGACTGACAAAGCCCTAATCAAGCTGGTCTGAAATCGGTCCTGACCTTGCTTTGAGTGGGATGTGGGACTCAGCATTTCTATGATTCTGCATTGGGGTATAATTTCAGGAAATGGTCTTGGAACAGCAGTCATCATATTTTTCCACTGGTAACTCCATTTTTAGATCTGAGATTCATTTCTGTAATGGGAAGTTTTACAAAGGTCCCAATCCCAAACCTCAGCATTCCAGCCCCTTTCCCAAGGAATCCAGAACTTGGAGTATTATAACTCCTGTTTGAAATTTAGCAGGAGATTTATTTTTATAACATATTTTCATGCCTAGCACTTGCAGCCTGAAAAATGGTGTTTAATTCAGGGCCTCTCAAAGAGGACAGTTGAATCTATATTAAAGTATATGGAGGTTGGAGAACCACTGAAAGGAGGTGGCTGACCTTGGATTGGGGACAGTAGGAGTGGGAGTGTGTGCCTGCAGGAAGCCCACAAGCGTTTTTCCAAGCCTTTTCTAAAAGCAGCAGACTTGACAGCTCTTAGCTTTGGTACTTTGACTTCACTCCTTTCCATACTGTCTGTTTAGATTCTTTCTAAAGAGTTTTTTTGAGCACAGTCTCTTCCTTCATCCCTCTCCCTACCTTGAGTGTCTTCTGCAGCCATGCGCTTTCATTCCCCTGAGGTATGGCTTCTGTATCACAGTACCTCCCACAAGTCACTTCTCTCCATTTAAGTAATTCTTAAAATGATGGGATGGGGTGAGATGGTGCAGAATGGAGCACCTGAAAAAACTTAGCTGCCTAGGGAATTTAATTTTTCAAGTGGCATAACACAATCAGTTATATTACATAACTAAGTAATTCTGTGTTGATTATTTCATCTTGATTGCATGCCTGAAAAATGCAGTGAGATCTCTCTCATACCTTATCCTAGAGGATTGTTCTGCAGATTTCCAGAAGCTACTTAGGTGCACGGTGAGCAGGATAAAATGTATTTATGTACAATCGTTAAAAACATCTGACATATGGAAAAAAGGGAAATGAAGCTTCTTAGTGTGCATGTTTAGGCTTAAGTTAGTATAAAAAAAATCATACATTACCATCAAAGGCTTTTCCTTTTTTTCAATGTAGCAATTATTAGGAATATAGCTTTCAAGGAGCAAAGGGACAGATTATTTTTATGGGTTTTAGACTAGACAACACTGAGAGGATGAGCAATCCACTCAGCCATAATAATGCTCCCTAAGCTTTTAAAAATTTTTCTTTACAACACTTTACTTCATTGCCATACACAATTAAACTGTGGTGTCTCAGGAAAAAGCTATGTTTCATGGTGGCTGGAATGGTTATATGAAAAAGGACCTTCATAAACTGCTTAAGAATTTTCAGGGTGAAAGAAGAGTATCAGTAGAAACTTTCTATATTTATTAATATAAAGTTAAAAGCAAATACATTTTTTATATTGCATGATCCAACTGATTTGTAGGAATACTTGCTGCTGTTTTCCCAAGTATTTGTGATGTTGAGACCTAGGAGAAATGAACCCATGCCACAGGAAACTTGGTTTCATATTGGAGAGTTCTACTGGGTTTAGGGATACCCAATTCAAAAAATTTCTACTTAAGAGAAACATAGCATGCTGCTTTGCCTTTTTATACCCCATGGGAACATTTTTACATAGGAATCTGTTTGGTCTCCTGGGGAATTGTACAATAAGTCTTTGATAGTTGGAGATTAAATTTTTTGTATGCATCCCTTCATGGGTAGGGTTGGGAGGCCATGTAATTACCAAAACCAAGGGAGTGAGCATTTTTCTTGTTATACATGTCTGTAAGTACACAAAAAGTCTAAATGGAAGTGCTTTAAGCTATCCTCTGAGACTGAAGCTAGATCATTTTAAAATAGTCTTCAAAAGCAATATTAAAGAATTTGCAGGGCATACTCACTTTACATGCTGTCTTGAGTAGCAGCATTTATTCTGTCAACTCTGTTTAAGTCGGAAGTACTAATTCTCTCTAGGTCATGGAAGAGGTTTATACCTCCCCACCAAAGAACTAACTTTTGATTTGCTCACATGTGAAAAGTAACTGGTCAAGTAAGGAGTCATTTGTTAAGCCAGAAGGATTAGGTGGAGTTGCCTGTCTACTAATTTTTAATATTCTATTTATTGTTATCAATATGATATTATTTGTTTTCATTTTTTATTATTTTAAAGAAAACAAGTGCCACCACGCTCTTCCAGGGAGCTGTTCTTGATCTGAATTGCAGACTACGTTCAGAGCCGGAGGAGGCTTGGTGTTCTTGAGCAATTCTCAAGTCAAGAGAGCGTTCCTCCTCCTATGGGTCTCATTCTGGGAAGTTTTTAAAGGTGTACCAGAACACTGTAAAATATATTCTTTTTGTTCTACCTGTCCAAACATGAAAATGTGGTCTTCCTCTTTGAATAGGGTGTCTTCATAATGGTCATTGTTCTTAGGGAAATTAATACTGCTTTAGCTTTCACAAGTTTTTCTCTCTTTCTTTCATGTATTGCTAGAAAAAAAATTGATCATATAAGAACATAACTTATCTACTGGGTCAGGACCTTTATCTCAACATTCTGATGATGATGGTAAAATAGAAATGTTTAGAAGGAGTGTTAAAATAGACAAGTATGTGGTGTAATTTCCTTTGACAAACGCTTCCATCCTCCAGCAGAATATGACTTAAACATTTCCTGAGAGAAAAATTGCATCACTGTGTATTTAATAATCCTTGCTATATTTTTTCTCCTATTACTTTGTCTGATTTCTTTCTTGATCCACAGTATTTGTTTCTTCCGTCTGATGGCGAGTTGCATTTAATTACACATTGTGTAAAAAACGCAAAGTTACAGTTTCAAATGTAGAATTAAATTTTTCATACCGGTAAATAGTTAACACACCAGATTCTGTCCTGGTCAGTCACACTTTTATTCAAGAATGTTAGCTGAGAGAGATACAGTTGACTAAATCCTTGTATGTCTAGAGATTAATTTTTTTCTACCATGTCAAATGAGTTGACTTTGCTAATAATTATTAAAAATATTGCCTTAAGCTACATCTAACTATTTTCTATTTAGAAGAATGTTTAGCTGGGATGAACCTTAAATTTCATCTAAATTTCAGAATTTGCATGGAACATCCTCAGCTACTGGCTTTGTAGTGAATATCAGGTCTTTTAGCTTTACAGAGTTCACATCAGATTTGCTTAGGATATTGTTTTCAGAGAGGTCATTAAACTAAAATGTGTATTTCTTGCTGACATTTCTAACTCAGGCTCATTCTGAAACTTTCAGGTAAATAATTTTACCATAGGGTTTGTGAGGATGTGTGCAGCCTGAGCTGACTAAGAGATGTGGAGGGCTTAATGGTCATGTAAAGATACAGTAAAATAAAATTGATATAATTTGAAATGTTTATTTTCCAGAGCTCCTTTTGTAGGTTAAATGCACAGCAGTGACTTTTCTCTCTGTTATACAGAGGAGCCAATATACTGTTACACACCGCACAACTTCACCCGTGATCAAGCCTTGTATGCCAGAGGATATTGTTGGACAGAATTAAAAGATGCCTTGCCAGGAGTTGATGCCAGCCACTGGCCCTCCTTGTTTGAGCATAAATTCCTACCTTATGCACTGCTGGCTTTTGCTGGAATAATGTACATTCCAGCTCTGGGCTGGGAATTTCTGGCCTCCACTCGACTGACATCAGAGCTTAATTTTTTGCTTCAGGAGATCGATAACTGCTACCACCGTGCAGCTGAAGGGCGGGCACCAAAAATAGAGAAACAGATTCAGTCCAAAGGCCCAGGGATAACCGAGAGAGAGAAAAGAGAAATCATTGAGAATGCAGAGAAGGAAAAAAGCCCTGAGCAGAACTTGTTTGAGAAATATCTGGAAAGAAGAGGACGAAGTAACTTTTTAGCTAAGCTTTATCTTGCAAGACATCTGTTCATCATCTTTTTAAGCATCATACCAATCACATACTTATCCACCTACTATGCTACACAGAAGCAAAATGAATTTACATGTGCACTAGGGGAGCCTCCAGACAAAACAAGCAGCTCCAAATTGCACATCAGAGTGAACTGTAAACTGCCGTCTGTCCAGCTCCAGCGGATTATTGCTGGGGTAGATATCGTTCTCCTCTGCTTCATGAACTTGATAATCCTCATCAACTTGATTCATCTCTTCATATTTCGCAAGTCTAACTTCATATTTGATAAACTGAACAAAGTTGGAATAAAGACCAAGAAACAGTGGCAGAAGTCCCAGTTTTGTGATATCAATATTTTGGCCATGTTTTGTAATGAAAATAGGGACCACATAAAATCATTGAACCGTCTGGATTTTATCACGAATGAAAGCGATCTGATGTACGACAATGTGGTGCGCCAGCTGCTCGCAGCACTGGCCCAGTCCAACCACGATGCCACTCCAACCATGCGCGATTCAGGGATCCAAACCATAGACCCAAGTGTTGATCCAGCAGACATTGATGCTAATGAACAGCTCATCATTAAGAGACCAAGGAAGAAGATGAAATGGATCCCAACTACCAATCCCCTTCCCCAGCCATTCAAGGAGCAGTTAGCCATTATGAAGGTGGAGAACCATAAGCCTGATAAACCGAAGCCTGTGCGGAGAAAAACAGTGACAGACAGCCTTATAGCTCCTTTGTTGGAGTCTGCTGCAAAAACCTCACAGCAATCATCTGCTCATAAGAGCGAGCCAAATGCCATCCCAAGCACAAGCAGTGAAAAAAAGCACACACGGCACTTTTCCTTGGATGTTCATCCATATATACTTAGTAGCAAAAAACCCAAGCCAGAGGTTCAAGCCATCCCCACAATGCCTACGTCAAAAAGCCAAGAGGGTGGATTTTTAAACCAGGAAGAGAATGTTGTAGTGCATGTTACCTCCTCTCTCAAAGGTACAGTATGCCATAATGCTCATACCACCTCCACAGACCATAATTTACATAGCAATCTTAAGGAACTCAGAGTTTATTGGAACTGTTTGACCTACCTTGCTAGATTTGGGGATAATTAGTAATTTCAAGGCTTGCAGGTCTCAGAAATAGAGGTTCTCTCTCTTTAACTATATGGAGGGTAAGGATTATTACAGGTAGAGCAGTACAAAACAGGCTGCAGGCTGTTGGTGTGGGTAATGTTTCAAATGTAAGCAGGTTTTCACAACTACAAATGTGGCTGTGCCTTGCCAAGGAAATGAGGAGCGTTTGGCTTCCATGATACCCTTCCTGCTCCATCAGCACCTGGCACGTTTCAAACCTGCCTTACTTTCAAGTCATATGGAAACTGCCATGGTAGATGGCCAGTACTCTGAGCAGTAATAGCCCCTTAGGAGTGTGTGGGAGACTACTAATGGCAGTTAAAGCTGCCTGTGGGGAAAAAAAATCTCTTAAACTACCAGCCCTTAGGGATTGGCATATGTTTGTCACCTAGAAAATCAAAACTCAGCTCATTGACATTGTTCTTCACGCACATTTTAAATTACCCTGTGTCTTACGTGGACCAGAGGATGGATGTTCTGAAGTGTGGGTGCTGGTCAGGGATTCAGGATTTCTGCCATTCCCTTCTCATGTAGCCTCACAGGAGATGCTCTTTCTGTGCCTCGGTTTCCTCTGTGTGTCTTGTAAAGCCTGTCCCTTTCTTAACTCAAATGAGTGTTTCAAATATATCAATAATTGCTAGGTGCTAGGGTGATGAGGAAAGCCATTTGAACATTAAGAAAAGTGATAGATCAGTAGATAAACTGATAGACAGATATCTTGCTTATTTTATAAGCTACTGACATAAGAAAGAAGCACTATGCAGTTGAAGTTACAGAAAAATTTGTACGTACTTAAAGCAATGGCTCTCATCTCATTACAAGCTAAGACCTCCCTCTGGGCTTTGACAGACTGACCTCTACCATCACCCCACTGCCCAGCAAAGAAGTGATTTGAGGTATAAAAGTTTCTGTCACTTCCAAATCCCTATGCTCCTTAGAGCCCTCCAACTCCCCAATGTGCATGTGAGCTATTCTACAGCATTCCTTATCCAGTCACCTGCTCTGATTCCAGCTCCTCAAAACTACTGGGGTTTTCTGGTTCAATTACCTTCATCTAAATTAGTGCTTGAATATTTTAAGGGCAAGAAATAATTACTGGAGTTTTGGGGCTCTGTGACTCCCCATTCACATTAAAAATTTGCAACTTTGTTTTTGAGTTAGACCTATATTGCAGTCCATCAGGTAAGGTAGACTTACAGTTTCTGGAAAGAGACTTCAGTTCATGACAAATTGCTGAGTTCTTTCTGAAGACAAGTGGCTTACAATGTGTAACCACTAGTTTTTCCCATTGAAAATATCAGTGCCTTTTGTATTCCATCCTGTGGATTTCAATAGTCATTACATTTGTCAAAACATTAAATCATGTTTAAAAAACATTGGCCAGACTGTAGAGGGGAATAAATATACTTTTCAGTTGGTTTTTTTTCTTCATTTTACAAAAATACCATTCACATAAGGAAGCATGAGCATGCATAAAAAAGAGCAAGATTTACAAATCCCACTTTTTGTTTGTCCTGTTTCCCTGAGCTTACAACCCTGCGGTTTTGAAACAGTCCTGTTTGGATTTCTCAAAGGGTCCCAAGAAAATTCCATTTGGGATCCACTTCTGATCCCACTGAAATCAGTGGCAAGACTGCCAGCGACTTTTATTGGTTCAGGATGCTCCTCACTGATGGACTGGAATGGTGAAAGGCTACCTGTCCTTTATCTGTCTGTTTTGTTCTCTTTTAGACACCCCTCACCCTGCAAAAGAGATTCTATACTCATCGGAGACATGCAGAACTGTGCCTGCTGCTGCGGCTTTTGTCACGTGTAACCACAACCACATAGCCACAACTGCTGCTGCCACCAGTATGGCTTTGAACCAGGTCAACCCAGAGCCCACACCTGCCCTGAGCTGCAACCCAGCCCACCCTTTGCTGCACATCAACACACTGTACGAGGACCACGAGGAGGAAGTGTCAAACATAATGGACAATGGGATTCACTCACCGACTGATACCGGGGAAATGCTCTCCATCCCTACCCCAAAACAGATCCGGCTGGCAACGTTTGATGAGCCCATGGCCATCATGAGCTCCGTGGAATACTGAAAGCAGAGCTGGCCATGGTCCCCCAGAAATGCAACTCACTGCATGAGCATGGAGAGTTTTCCCACAGACTATAGCTTCTGGTAATAACACCAAATGGTTTTTCAGGATCACATCATAAGCACTGTCAGTCATCTGCAAAATAGAATAAAGAAAATCTGGTGGAAATAGACCTTTAACACTAAGACAACCATTAGCTCTAACTCTAAACTATAGCTTCCTGATTTAAATAGGAATTAGCACAATTTATGAACATTAAGAGTCTAATGGCATGCCACAGCAGTTTTAGTGAGTGTGTAAATCTTTTGCATTCAGAATCACTAATTAAAGTTAGCATGGAGGTGAGGGATACTTTTTTAATGGCAGCAGTTAAATCAGAGTTCTTTTCTACGCAGGGAGGATTTTATTTTTTTAAATTCAGGATTATGAAAACATTATACGCAAGCAAAATTTGTGTTTGTTTCTTTAGCTCAATGATGTTGGGCTTGATGGAGAATTAGCTGAAAGGGCCTTACTACCACCAGCATTTAAGTGCAAAAGATTGATACACTCGATCTCTTGCATTTATAAATGAAAATACCTGAAGTATACCCCACCCTTTAACATGCTTATATGTTTGATGGAAGATGATTAAATTAAGAGTTTATTTTTTAAAATATATTTTACCATGGAAAAAATTACTTTAATAACTTTTCAAACTAGGTGTTATTTTTAACAAAATGTGTAGAAAAGAGTCATTGTATCTGCTTATTTTTTCATAGTGTATTTATGGACCAGGTGAGAAACTTTCATGGGTGCTTCACTGATACGAACAATCTTACGGAGGTCATTACAAAATATCTTACAAAATATGAAACCAGCAAATCTGTTTTCAAATAACACACAGTTAAAGAAGTCTATTAATTTAGTTCTACAGATTTGGCTAGTCCTTGATTCAGCAAAAATTAAGGCCATGGATGACACTAAAATGACTCATGTCTAAAACTAAGCACACACTGAAATGGCTTTGCTAGATCTGGGCTCTAGTGAAGGCAGACAATAATCCTGCAGTATGTGCTATCACTGATTCAATATTTGCCATCCTTGGCTCAAAGCACATCTTCATGCCCATCTTCCTATAATTACAGTATGTGTGATTTAATAGAAAACTCTAGTATAATTAAAACGTCTATTAAAAGTGTATCATGCAATAACCATTCTCAGCAAAATTATTGCGAAACAAAAAGTGACTCTGTTAAAATAATATTCCTAGCTGCATTCAGAATTACAGACTGTGTGTGTTTGCTTCAAAATTATGTATAATGGTAGAAAAAAATATGCAGCACAAATATGGGACTGAAATCTTGAGTTTATTTTTAATTTATTACCTCAGAAATGGATATATTATACCAATATTTAATGAAAAGAGCACTGAAAATAAATGCCTATTATTCTGAGTATTTTAATGTGTACTATTTCCTAGCTTAGTATTACCTCTAAAGCAGGGTAACTGGGATTCTTGTCAATAGACCCCTTGGGGTGGATTAGAGTAAAATGACACTGAGTGACCAGTGTACATTTTTGAGGCAAGTTTATTTTAAAATAATTTGGTTGCACTGGAAAGGAGGTATGTAGTCATTTTTTTGTTCTTCTCTATATCATTATAAAAATATGACGAAGAAAATACATAAAGAGAAGAAAGAAAGAGAAGGAAAGGACAAGAGTAGATAGTGGGGAGGAAAGATGCCACTGCCCGTGGATCCAGCAATTGCAACTTGATTGTTGCAATTTTGATGTCCATGGTTGGAGTCATCATGGCAGTCTTGTTCTGTTTGGGCCAGGACCCTCACAACAAAGAGTTTGACAGCTTATCTACATTCAGGCTTATGTAGGTGTGCCCCAGTCCTTCCCCCTGGGAGGAGTTTTCTTTGGGAGTCTTTTGATGGTTTGTGGCCCCTTCTAATGACATGACTGATTCTTTGGCCCTACTTATAACTGTGCCAGTTGTGCCTCCTTAGGGAGGAATAGCTTCAGGGCTCTGTGTTAGCACCCAATACCTCCCCTGGGAGGGAATTTTATGCTGTCAGCCTTACTGGTGGAGAGGAAATCGGTATGATGGAAAGCATTACCCCACCTCTGCAGGATATGCTTCTTAACAGCCTTTTACCTTACCTGGAACAAAAATGCTTTGTTTAAGACATCAGTCCCACGTTATGAGGGAAACAATAGCAGAGCTCAACCAGCCCATTCAAGCAGAGTTCAGTCCATCACACATAGTTACATACAATGGGGATTTTATGATAAGCACTATGCAGGACCTGTAATTTACATAATGTAAAGCCACCATTCCCCCTTACATTACTTCAGTTGTGCCCAGCTGCACAGCCTCTTTGGCCTGAACAGCCCAATACCATAATGGCAGCAAGGCACGGGACAGGCACTGCCAGTGGGGCAGAGGGCTGGGGACAGGTGGAGGACCTGGCTGTAACATCCCGAGGTCTCGGAGCAGTGCAGCACGGAGCTGATGGGGGACATGGAGCTCAGTCCTGGGTGGCTGGGAGATAGGACTGCAATGACTCCTGATGGCTTGTCTCCTTCCAGCCCTGGGAAAAGGCGCTGGCGTGACTTTAAATAACAAATCTACACCTGCATAGCCTGAGTCTCATTCACCCAAAGTACAGGAGTGGAACATCACCTGTGACAGGATTGCAGGCAAGGTCTGTGCCTGGCCTGATGGGTTACTGCCAGACATTCAGAATCACCTGAAAGCAATGGCACATAGATTCTGGAGGTGAGTCAAATGCCCCACTGAAATTTTTTAGAATAATTAAAACCATTATAGTTCAGAACTTGTTAGACACCAATAATTAGAAAAAAATACGGAAAATTGCCGTAAGACAATCATGAAGTTGTTACTAAAAGCAAGGTGAAAGAATAGGACCCTGAGACCAGTTTTAAAGTGATGTAACTCCCTTTTGCCCCTGTATTTTCAGTTGTCAACAGGCAGTGTGGTGAATTTCTTGCTGGCTGCAGCAGCTCAGCTGACACTGTTACAGATGTGTGGGGAAATCCTTGAGGTTGCCCGTTCACTCTCCACTTGGTACAATTACATAGGTCAGCTGTATGGGTCTGAAGTGCTACACCAATATGTTGCGGTGGTCCAAGCCCCCAAAAACCCTTTTCCCCCTCTAGGAAGCTCGGGGCTAGGGACTCCCCTGGGGTAGAGCCGTAAGCGGTTTGCCCTGTAGATGGGCCGAGCTTCCTGGGGGCTGGCTACCCTGTCCCCACTTGTCCGGCCACCTGCCACTCTGCTGTCTATCATCTTTAGGCTCCAGAAAGTTCTCTGTTACTCAGTAGTTGATTGTGTTACCCCCTTGCCAGTCTCCCCTTCTCCTCCCCCTTCCCTTCCCAGTTGGCTCCTGTCCCCTGATCCCTCCCTGGTTCCTCCCCTGAGCCCATCAGTGATTGGTTTGTAATCCTTCAATAAAAGTCTGATGCAAAGGGAGCTCCGGGGTCTTTTGCCTGGATGCCCAGAGAGCTGGTAACACTGCGTTACAGTGTCTCTGTTATTCCGGGGTGAAAGAACCCTCCTGCAATACTCCGGCTCTTTGGTTACAGTGTCCACTGTAAAGGGAGGCGTGGCCTGCGGCCAGGGACATAAGAGTCCGACAGCAGTGAACCCGCTCAGGTTGGGGACACTCGCTTGTAGCCGCCGTCGGGCTGCTGTCCAAAACCTTGGTGGGCAGCTGGCTGGCCCACACCATCGGCCACACCAATATATGTAGGTACCAGTGTCAGGCAAAGCAGATTGTCTCAAAACTAAGGATCTGAACTTTCTGTAGTGTTTTGAAAGCAACAAAATTCAGTAATTGGAGGGAATTTCATTATGCAGAAAATGCAGAGCTGGGTTCTCAGGCATGTACCCTTACTCAGCTGATGAGGGTGGTGTTTCCTAGGAAGAGTTGCCCACAAATGTTCACATGTTACCTATTCATTCAAGAGCAGGACTCAAGTCTGTGTGCACAAACTGTCATTCCCTGTGATACTGCTGGTTCTTATTGATTTAGCATCTGTCGCTGCCCTTGTAGAAATCAATATCAGACTTGACTGGACCTACTTAAAGAAAGAAAGGAAACCATATCCCTTTCCTCATCCCTGGGATAAGCTAAACTCAGAGTGTAAGAGTCTGGACGGAAATCCCTTATCTGCCTCACGACCATCTACAGAAGCAGAGGCTGAAAACCCAGAGACCCTAAGAGGGGAAAAGGACTTTTGCACAATGAAGTCCGGCCAGATCCTGGTGGGATGCCTGCCAGGTGCCCAGGTGTACTGCAGAGCTGTGCTGTAGAGCTGTGCTGCAGAGGCGTGCTGACACATGCCCGTGGAACCATGCCGCTCGGCTAACGGGGCGGAAAGGACTGCACAAGAACTATATGTCTTGTACACTTGCACTGGTACCCTAAAACAATGGGCCCTACTCCCCCACCTCCTGGCCATTTGCCCCTCGCCTCTGGAGGGATTGCCTCATCTCTTGGTTACCTGCCCCCCGCTTTCGAAAAGACTATAAAGAGACTCTCAAAAAGTACCCCTACGAGATCTCCCTACGGACGAGACGGAATCCATCGGATCCGGACAACAAGGACTTCGTCGTGCCGTGGTAGCTATTAACCCCTTTCTTTCCTCCTCTCTCTCAACCCTACATCTCTCTCTCTCTCTCCTATCGGATAACCGTGTTGTTGGCACTCAATAAAGTGCTTTTGATTTTTGATTAAAGCAAAAATACTTGTCCCTGTTTTCTTTTGCACTCTGAGATTCAAAGTAATGAACCATCACGACCCCCACTCCTCTGTTAGCGGATCGTGACACAGAGAACACCCACTTCACTCATCTTCGTGTGTTGTGTTCCAGCAGGTTTGCATCAATGTCTTTCACAAGCTGGAGGCTGCTGATGTCGGGCACCCAGCTCTGTGTTAACACAGTAACTGCTTGCTGAAGGCAGGGTGGTGGCCCAGACATGATGTTTCACTGGCCAAACAAGCAGAGAGCAAGTGCATCTTGGCTTATATAGGGGTAGATAACTGATGCAGGCACGTAGCAAACATTGCTTTGCTGAACTGGAAGGAAAATTTTAATGTCCTGCCCACCAAAGGGGACTTACTTAAACTGAATGACCAAAGATGAGAAAGATGAGACAATACTGCATTTTTAAAATGTCTGTTCAGCCTGAATTGCATTTACATCTCCATCTGCCTTGCCTCTGCCTAGTGGTTTCAGCTTGACAGATCTGATGACTCTCCTTCTTCAAGGCTGCTTTCCCATTTACTTCACGGGAAATAGGACCACGTGTTGAGAGCACAGAAACCCCTTTCTCCAGGGTACTCTTACTCAGAGTACATTTGACAACCAAAAAGAGAGACAAGTGTGTCAGAAACATCTTTTGAGCTATATTTAGGCTGTGTAAACACAGCAGGAGTTCAACCATTTCTGTCACAGAGCAACTAGAGAAGTGCTTCTGTGGGGACTTTTCTAATGCAATGATGATTTTAGTATTGATGTTACTAACATTTAGCTGTACTGAGTAAATGTACACATACACAAACATACATTTATATATATCGACTATACACATGCAAATTCTATATATCCATGTAAATATCCATCTTGCATAGAAATGTTCCTACTCTGTACGTCACTTTGTAAATAAGCTATATTTAGTAATTTCTTTTCCCTCCATTTCCCATTATCATGCATTAGACCCAACCCATCTGCTTACATGTCTTGCTGACTCCACTGGCATTTTCCAATGCTCAGCCTGCTGGTGAGAGTGCTCTGGTCCTGCTGGGTTAATACTGTCAGTGAGTCAGGCCCTGATCGTGGGAGCTGTTCTCTGCATTGTACTTCCTATGACTCCTTGGCACTAAAACCTGGGGCAGAATTTCTCTCTGTGCTGGGGACTCAGTTAGTATAGCTGACAGTCACTTTGCACATCCTTTGTATCTCCAGAGCTGGCTCCTGTCACGAATGGATGTGGGAGGTTAGATTAACCTTTGCCTTCTGCCTAGGCCTTGGCAGCAGGCAGTAACCTTATTGAGGTGGCCAGCACCCCAAAACCCACTCTCATTCGTAAGTTCTTTTAATAATGACTGATTCTGTCTATTATAGAACGAATTATTTATTAATAGACAAGTAACAGACATAAGACTTAAAGTAAACCAATACTACACAGGAATAAAACAAAAAGAAAGACTACTAGTAGATTAACATATATAGTGCACGATAAGGTACCTTTTTCACTTACAGCTAGTGAAGAAATAGTATAAGCTTAGGATTCAATGTATCTTACCATCCAATTGCTGGTGGGGCACACATCAAGATCCTTTCCCTCAATCTCCAGAGAAGTAACCACAAAACCTGCATCCAGACTTCGGGGAGAAGCTTCGAACACTTTCAGGGTGTAAGAGACTTCTGCCTGAATGATAGCTCGTGTATCTTTTATAGTCTTAAAACTGTGACTCTTAAGTCAGAAATATTTATTTTATCTCTCCTCCCATCAGCTTTCCAGACTAAGATGTGGATTTTTAGCTGAGGCTTGAGCCCCCTGGTGCCAGAGATGACCCTGATGCCTTACAAAAGGCTGACCTGAAACAGAAGCTGGACAGAGTTAAAAGAATAAAAGAAGTATTTATTAAAACAAGGTACACTTTGGGCCATGCAGGAGTCTCGCAGAGACTACACCCAAAATGGACACCTAGCACGTGTTTTTTGGACAGATATACCTTCGGTCCATCTGCATATCAGAAACCCATTGTCCAATTACAGCTTCAGGTCCTGAAGTCCCATCCCTAGTTTGTCCCCTTCTTCTCTTCGCTGCTGTCCATGGTTGTTTACATTTTGGGCTTTTGGAGAAACAGTATGTCCTTGAAACTCAGGCTTAGAGAGAAATTGTTTCGTCTAAATGACAGTAACAGAACACTAGATGACAATTTAGGTAGAGTCATACACTAGAGCAGTCCTGATGTAGAAAAATAAAAAGTTAAAACCTAAGGCATCAACCCCTGCTGGGCTTTTGTGGCCTTGGGCTATCTCTTTATGGACCAGTTATCTGTGGTAGACAGGAAGGGGGGGTAGACGTCCTGCCACAACTCCCAAAGCCATCATTGGACCAGAGGAAAGCAGAGCAGTGATGAAGCTCCTGCCACTTGTCCCAGCCACCAGGTTATCTGCCAGTTAAAAGTACAGCAGGGTTAGAGCTCGCAGGCTGTAAGAGACACTGTGCTGAGGGAATTGTATCTCCAGCTTGAAGCAAGCTTGTCACTGCCTTCTAAGGCTTACATCGAAAGGAGTACTAATGAAAAGCTGAGTCTGAGAGCATGAGCCCAGGCTCCTGAAGCCACTGACTGAATGAGAACTGAAGAGAGCCTCAAACACACTTGACCTAGCACTGCGTAGGGGAAAATTCTTGCCTTTATATCACAATCACAGAAGAGTATTAATAGGAATAGTGAAAACCCATCTTTAACCTTTCAGTCAGAGGGTTCAAGAAGCTCTTGAAGAGCTCATCCTTATTGTCCCTGGATTACAGTTACAGACACTGAAGCACAAGAAAGTAAAACAATTTGTCCCAAAGCTATTCCAACTGTGTCTAAACTATCTAATCTAAAGCTGAGAATATGCCATAGGTAGGGCACTACCTGCCAGCAAAACAAGGTCAGGATGGTTTTGGGTTCTGCAGGAAAGCTCTCTGAATTCTCTTCTTACTAGAAAAAAAAAATTGGTTTTTTTTAAAATTCTGACAAAATCATTGTGGAATATTGATCAAGGAATGTTTCACTTTAAAGACACATCTTTTCTCATTAAAATCATTCTGCTAAAATACATGCCGCAGAGCACATTGGGAGTTTTTAACAGAACAATAATTTTTGAGACACCTTCCAATATTTTCTGGCTTTTAATGATGAATATTTCATTCTGTCTGTAAACAGACTGTAACTAATGACAAAACATTCTGTGTACTTTATTTACAAGAAACAAATCTTCAGCTTTTGCTATTCTCTGAGATGTCAGCATTTTTTAAACTGTTTTACAACATTGTACAAGCAAAAATAATTATGAATGACTGCCACACCATTGAGGATCTCAGGGTTCTGCAGGTCAGATTCAAGGAAATGCTGGCCTCCCAATCCTGTTATCCTCAGTGGTTATGGATGCTTCTGTCTTTTAATGCTTTACTGATTTGCTGTTTGTTCACAGAATGGATTTGCCTGGTGTCAGTGCCAGCTTCAACTGCAAGTTGTTGGGCGTCCTGCTGCTCTCAAGAGCAAAGAAGCTTACTGACTCTTGCTTAACTAATTTTGCTTTATAATCACAGGGCTCATAGAAGTCACCAGTCTAACTTTCCACAAACACATCCAGGGACAGCAAAGACTACAATAAATCCCTGAAAGAGAAATGCGTGATTCACAAGCAAAATTTGACATCTTGCATGAAATGAGACAGAAAACCACCCCATATCCCACTCCACTGCAGATGGCTGCCTGTAAAGAAAAATTACACATTTAGAAGATTATACCGGTTTTTGTTCTTAGAGCTTTTATACCATGGCAATAACCCCATGGCAGTTTACCAGTTCCTGCTCTGGAATAACAAGCTTGTGCCCAGACACTGAAGTGCACAGCAGAGGAGACAGATAGGTACATTTTGTTGCTGAGGAAAAGAGTTTCTGAGAGCAGTTCAGGAACTTCTTTTGCAAAGTGATGGATGTGTTCATCCATGCAAACTTGGAAAAAGGATGTGCTACAATGGGTGTTGTGGTGGTTCCAAGTCCCCAGAAAACCCTTTTCCCCCCACTAGGAAGCCCGGGGCTGGGGACTCCCCTGGGGCAGAGCCCGGGGTGGTTTGTCCTGTAGATGGGCCGGGCTTCCCAGGGGCTGGCTACCCTGTCCCCAGCTGCCACTCTCCTGTCTTATCACCTTCAGGCTCCAGAACTCAGTACTTGATTGTGTTATCACCTTGCCAGTCTCCCCTTCTCCTCCCCCTTCCTTTCCCAGTTGGCTCCTGTCCCCCAACCTCTCCCTAGTTCCTCCCCCAAGCCCATCAGTGATTGGTTTGTAATCCCTCAATAAAAGTCTGATGCAGAAGGTGCCCCAGGTCTTTTCACCTGGGTGCCCAGAGAGCTAGCAACACGGTGTCTCTATTATCCCGGGTGAAAGAACCCTCCCACGATACTCCAGCTCTTCGGTTACAGTGACCACCAAAAAGGGTGGACGCAGCCTGCG
Source organism: Eopsaltria australis (assembly GCA_034509425.1). Lineage (NCBI taxonomy): Eukaryota > Metazoa > Chordata > Aves > Passeriformes > Petroicidae > Eopsaltria > Eopsaltria australis. The sequence continues at coordinate 10,694 of JAVTVJ010001000.1, read as the reverse complement.
GTAAGGGGCGTGAGACCCAACAGCAGGGAACCCGCGGGGACGCTGGCTGTAAACGCCGTAGGGCTGTAGTCCGAGACCCTGGTGGGCAGTTGGCCGGCCCAAGCCAACAGCCACAAATGGGGGACTAAGAAAACTCTGTACTATATGTTCTCTATGTACAGTCCTGCGGACTTCATATTGACAGATTTATCCTGTTATTGGAAAGGCTTGAACAATATAAAGGAGTGACTAGATGTCTAGAATAAATTAATAGTCAGGAGAAGGGAAGGCTCCAGGGAGAGCTTATTGTGGCCTTTCAATACTTAAAGGGGATTATAAGAAATATGGAGACAGACTTTTTAATAGGATCTGTAGCAATATGAGAAGGAGTTAGGGTTTTCAACTAGAAGAGGGTTTAAAAGAGAGTTTAAACTAAAACAGGATATATCTAGATTCAGACTAGCTATAAAGAATAAATGGCCCAGAATAACAAAGCTGGGAGTCTGAGAAACCTGGTATCCCAGGTTTCTTCATAGGATGCTTCACATGACACCAAAAGTGGCAGAAGAGTCAAAGGAACTTCTGGGAGAAGCTTAAGTATCATGAGAATTACTCCAAGGCAATGACAGAGAATATTTTAGTGCTTGGGAAGAAGACATGAAGGGCCACAAAGATGATGGAGGTACTGGAGCATCTCTCCTATTAGGAAAAGCTGAGAGTGTTGCCTTTTCCCCCAGCCTGGAAAAGAAACTCGAGATCATTTTAGCAAGGAGGTAATATAAAAGGGGATCTTTATTTTGAAGGTCTTCAGGAGCAGTTATGGAAAGGTGTCCATAAAAGCCCACCCCCTCCAGGGGTGAGGACATATTTATAGCTTTTAGGAAATTAGCATAATTGATTAAAAACACCAATTAGGAGGACAAGTGGTGATTCAATTCCCCTCCAGGTCCAGCCCCTTCTTTGGAGCCCTCCTCTCAGCACTGGCTCTACTTTGTTTATGAAAATGTGCCTCAGAGTTGTTCTCGGCCTTGGTTCCCAGGAAGAACCAAGATAGGACAGGGCCTTGTACCCCCTGGGGCTTGGAGCTCTGGAATTTGTTTTGTCTTTCTGCTTAGGGAAAGGCCATGGAAAAGTACTAGGAAAACTAGCTATTAATACAATAAGCTACAGAGCTACAAATATATGTGCAAAGAGTACAGAGAACATAGAAAAGAAAAAAGGCAGAAACCAAATGGCATCAAGAGAGCTGGGACAACGAATATAACCTTTCAGCTAGACAGGTGGTGGCTGTAAAAGGAATGGCATTGAACATGATAGCATAGGGGTCAAAATGATTTTGGGTTTGTAGTAGTTTTAGGTTGTGGGAACGATAGGCCTCGTAGGCCTTAAAGTAGGCCTTAGGCATTATCTCCGTTAGGTTAAAGTGTAGTTATGGGAACCGTACCTGTGTGCTTCTCCTGTAACGATTGCTTATGACAAAATTAATGAGATGATTGCTTAGTAAATATAAGTAAGAATAATAAATCAGTTGCAATAATCCTGAGAAACGTTAGAGGGTAGTAGGAGAGGGGGGCTGAAACTTATTTTTGGTTAAAAGCAATATATGCAATAGCAACAGTATCGAAGCTGAAACTCATGCTTGAGTGAAAACAATGTATCCAATAGAGTAGTGTTGAATTAATGATTAACTGATGATCATAGGCTGGTTATAGTATAAATGTAACCATTTTTCAAACCCATGGAGGAGCTTGATCTGGGTCCAACAACCCCTGGCTCCCAGGGCCCTTCAATAAAGCATCGCATATAATAGTTCTGTGATTGTGTGTTTTCCTACACTAACAAACATACCTAATTCCTGTGTCCCCATGCAGTCCCCTGGCACCAGGTTCCCTCAAAAACTCTCCATGTGACCATGTGAAATCAAGAAACTCCCTGTTACGGAAAGAGAACATCAGCCAGCAACACAGTATATATACAGATAGGTACCTCCCTCTATATTTAAGATCTTTTCAAAAGTCTATTTAACCCTTTTTACCACAGGTTTGTCAGGATGTCCCCCAGCAGCAGTCAAAGTGTTTCTCTGCAAGCCTGTCTTATAAGAGTTGCTGGCTTGGCCTAATTTGCTCTAAATCCTCAGTTTCTACTCAATTGCTGGGGAGGCCTGGTCTCCTGCTATGTCTTTGTTTAAACAGAGTTTCATATTAAAGTAACTGCAAGTTGGGAACCAGGGGCAGATCCAAGAGTAGTCTTGGAAAGAGACACTCAGACCTAAAGCCAGAGCTATTTCTTTTCATATTTTCCTTTTACCATCTAAATGCAGGTTTATGTTACACTGAATTTCTGGGTAACACCAGAGAAAATGTGGGCTGACAAATGAAATTTCCTTTGCAGGCATGCTCCTCTTTTTCCTAGCAGACTGTTGCAGTTTAGAGGTTTGGGGATCAAAATTAGGTATGAACATTAATTTTGTAGTCAAGATTATTTGATTTTGTTGTGAGATAAGGATTAATAGTAGGCAAAAGCAGGCTTATACTTTAAGGAATACAAAAAGGAATTTTATTAACAGACTTAAAATAGGAATAATAATCAGGCATCAACACCAAACCCCTTAAAACACTCTTTTCCCCTCCCCACCTTTCCTATTTTCTTTCTTGCTGACCATACAAAAGGTAACATTTCAACTTATAGTTATTCTACCACCTCTGGAACAAAACAGTTTTCTTAATTTATGTAGAGAGAGAAGCTTTCTTTTGTTTTATCATGTTGACTCCCATAGGAAACACGGTTTCCATGGTTATTAGCTTTCTAGCAAGCAATCCTGTCTTTGAAGGGAGGCATTTGCTTTTCCAGACCCCTTCCCATTTCAGTAGCTTTCCCAGAGCTACTACCAATGGACATATTATGGTTATTGAGGTGTTCTTTTTGAGAGCAAATGTTTCTATTACAGTGGCAACGACATCCCCTTACTTCATCATCAGCAACACAAGTCTTCTTCTACTGTTTTCCTGGGGCGAGGAAAGAAAAATCTTAATACACAGAAGTCTCAGTCTACTGCTTATAACTTAGAACATTACGTTCTTTTTTTCTCACCTCTTTTAAACCATTATTCATATATTACAGGGTATATTACAGCTAACTTTATCAACATGTTTTTACAAAAGAACTTTCAGCATTAAAGCACTCCTCATCTCTTCCTTTTTTGAAAATAAGCTTAATTATAGTAATTAACTTAAAGTCTCTATGTTGTACCTTTCATAGGTGCCTTTATTTTTGTGCTCTTTCTGTGTGAGAAGGAGAAATGAATGCCCCCAAAGTCTCATTCTGATGTTAGAAACAGTTAATTTGTCTTTCGGCTGGGTGCTGGTCACGTGGCTTTCGCCCGCGTGGTTTAAATGTTCTAAGTTCGTGCTTGAAGTAGAGGAAAAGATCCCGTCTGCGCTGCCCCTCCATCTAAGCTGTGTTTTAGTCGTGGGGCCTCGGCAGGACTGCACCCGTGCTGCAAGAAGTTGATCCAGGCTTCTTTTCTGCGCCGGGCTGCCCAGGGCCGCCTGGCGGGATTCACCTCTGAGCTCCACGGAAAGAGCCCAGTCTGAGCTCTCTCTCTCTCCACCTGGGGCCGCCCGGCCGGAGCCTGGTCTGAGCTCCTCTCTCTCTCTCTCTCGTGCAGAGTTCACTGAGAAGCTACTCAGGCAGGGCGCCCCCGAGGTCCATGGGGCCCGACCTTGAAACCTCTTCCTGCCGGGCTGTGCCACGGAGAGAGGACCGGCCTGGCCCAGGCTAGGCAAAAGGAGTCGGCAAAGTTCCTTGGCCAGGGGCAGCAGAATGAGGCGGCTTAGGTTCTCTCTCTCTCCCCTCCCCCTCCCCGCACCATGCGGGTTGGCAGCCCCAAGCCACGTGGCCTGGGGTGACCTTACCCAGCTCCGGCGCGGAGAGGGAGAGCAGCGTCTTTCCTCAGCGAACCGGAAGCCTCAAAGAGAGCTTCTCCAGGTGCTTTCCTGGTTTTATGAGGTTTTTTTAGGTACGTGGAGTTTATGCTGGCTACCTCATTTCCGACTCCACCTCCTCTTTCTACACCGGGAATTTTTAACAGCAATTACTCCATGACACAGACCAAGTGTCTCCTTTGGAGGTTCTGGCCCTGGACTTTAAACAGTTGTAATTAAAACTTTATGGTCTTCTGCTGTACTGCTTCCTTGGCAAATACATGTTAAAATAGTAATGTCATTTTCACTACAAATGGGAATTGGATTTTTGATTTTTACACTAAACATTGAAAATTAAAAGAATGAAGAAACTTGTCTTCACAAACAGTGTCTGAGAGATAAGACTGGCACCCAGAGATAAAAGAAACAATGGGAAGAATTCTATTGAAATTTACATTTACAAACAAACCAAAGGTCTGCTGATAAATAAAACTGAATATTGGAATATGAAAGGAGCCATGAGAAGGACTGTAAAATTCCATAAGGGAAAGACAAAGGGGGGGATTATACATTGGGAAAGGGGGTTCTTGGGCATTAGACGATTCTGGGAAGTCTGTACCTCTCAAATACCTCAGCCAATGGGGAAAGAGAGAAGGGCCTACGGTTGGGAAATTAGGATAAAAAGGAGGCTGCGTCCTCCACAATTTGAGAGACCCCAGGGGAAATGTCCCATGGCCTCGCCCTTTATTCGAATAAAGTTACAGGACTCCTTTGTCTCCTTTTTGGACATAAACCTCTGGTGTTCGTGGATTATTTTCCTCATAAAACAAATCCATAAAATTTTATCTGATTTCTTCAAGTTTAAGTAGTATAGTTATTTTTGTGAGTTATGTAGTGCACTAAAATCTGTAAATCTCTAGGGGTTTTATAAATGCTTCATGTTTGGGCTAATAGTAAATTGCAAGATACTTGATGACAGATTTCATGTGCAAAATCAAGGCAGAAGCCTTCTGATGAGATAACTTGCTAATTTAGCATGTTACTTCCTAGTGCTTGGACAGGAGCAGTGTTTGGGAGCTGCTGTCATCAAGCAGCAGCACAATGGCTGCTCCAACCAAGAAGGCAGCGAGCCCACAGCCACTGCTCCTGCCCAGCTGGCTTTGCCTGCCTGCCTGGGCTGACAGCTGCCTTGCAGGACTCCTGGGAGAGCACTGAGAAGCCTCATCTCTTTGGTCATTAAGACACACTGTTGAGGAGGGTTGCCCACTTCCTTGTTTCTGCAGGCCAAAAGGTCACCCAGTGAGAAATGAGAGTCCAGGGATCTGCAGCTTTGGCTGTACAAGGCATGGAGACACAAGAGGGATCACTTGACCTTCTCACTTTCTCAAGAGAGCTGTCAAGGAGCAGAACATGGGTGAGCCAGGGCCCAGAGCTACCAAAGGCAACAGGCATCCTCTGGGAAGTCAAACACAGCCAAAGGCCATGTAGATAGTGCTTATGCTTTGTTGAGCCTATGTTGAAGGTTGGATCTAGTTCTTTTCCTCAGGAATTTTTCTCTCATGGGTTGCTAGGACACAAATGACTGGGTACTTAAGAGAAACAAAGCACAAGCCTTTCTCCGTGGCAGGGTGGGGCAAAATTGCCCCTCACGGAAGCAGAGCCTGGTAACGCGAGATTTGGAGAGACTGAAAAGCAAGGGCAGAGGGAAGTCACGCCCTCTTGCTCGGGACCCTCGGAGCGGGACGGTCGGAGCTGCTGTCTGCTGAACCCACGGCCCCCTGAGAAGCCAGCGCGGAGCTGCCGGTCTGTCTGCTGTGAGTCTCTGCCCTCTGCCCCATCCGGAGCCGACCTGCCTGCCACCAGCCCGCTTTTTCTCCGCTACATTGTAGCGGGGTTTTTCCCTGCACGTGGAGACCCCTTACCGTCCCAGCTCCCTGTGTCCGGGGATCCTGCTGTGGCACCGACACCAGCTGCCCCTCCCGAGGGTCTGTAGAGCAAGGGCTCTCCTCCATCCCTCCGTGCTTCGGGCAGTCGCCATTCGCCGTGTGCTACCTGAGCTCACGCCGGAGCGCCCCTGCAGCCACCGGGGAATCACCGCACCCAGAGCGCCCCTGCAGGCTGTGACTGGAACTGCACCAAAGGGAAAAGGTGCCTGAAGCCGAGCAGGCTGCCACTGGGTTTCTGGTTCTGTTTTGTTGGTTAACGTTATAGTTGTTGTTATTTGTTATCCTTGTTTTAGATAGTAGTAAAGAACTGTTATTCCTATTCCCATATCTTTGCCTGAGAGCCTCTTGATTTCAAATTTATAATAATTCGGAGGGAGAGGGGTTACAGTTTCCCATTCCAAGGGAGGCTCCTGCCTTCTTTAACAGACACCTGTCCTTCAAACCAGGACAGATTTTGGCGCCCAATGGTGGGGCACGAGGGCATCGAGAGGAAAAAGGATAACAATTCTTGAGTAACGCAGTTTTTGTGTGCTGGATATAGGAACCTCATTAGCTTGCACCATGTAGTCTAGCTTATTCCGGTTCGTATGGCAAGTGGTCACAGCTGTTTCTCTCCCATTTGCAGCCCCATATCTAAACATGGGCCCTATAACTAAGGCTACAGTGGCTGTTATACAGTTTGTGTCATAGGTCAATAAGGTGAGGAATTCATGGATTTTCAACTTCCTCTGGAAGGCAGGCATGTGGATTCACAGCTACCACACACTAATGACATGTTTTCAGGGTTACTTTAATAATGGTACCTACTGCGAGGAAGTGACACCAAAAGAAATGTTCTCACAACCCTTCACCCAGCTCTTTGGGCCTATCCCGCCAATCTTTGAGGGGTTCAAATCTTCTCTAGATGCTAATGATACCATACAGTGGCTGGTGTTGCTGATAGGCCTGCTCTATTTAGCATTCAGGGATAAGGGGGTCTGACTTGGATAGCCACTCTGACATCTACCCCAGACAATAGGGATGGGGCCCCAGAACCTGACATGGCCCCAAAGACTAGGGATGCTGCCACAGAAACTGACCTGGCCCTGGAAACTAGGGATGCTGCCACAGAACCTGACATTGCCCCAGAGACTAGGGATGTAGCCACAGAACCTGACACGGCCCCAGAGACTAGAGATGTAGCCACAGAACCTGACATGGCCCCAGAAACTAGGGACACCATCCCAGAACCTGACATTGCCCCAGACACTAGGGATGTTGCTACAGAGTCTGACCCGGTCCCACAACCCACCTCAGAAACAACCCACCCAGATTGGGTGGGAGTCCTGGTGAAAGAGATACGCGAGATGGGCCAAGTGCTGAAGAAATACACTTGACCAGCTGGTGGGAAACCCTTCCCGTACCCCAAAGAGGGAGAGTCTAATGAGGCAGCAGAGGAACCCAGGGACGCTATCACCGCTCAGGCTCCAGTCAGATCAGAGGGGCAGCCACAGCCAGAAGCAGTTGCCCCTGTGGAAAAGAAAAAGACTAAGGTCAAACCAGAGCAGCCAGTGAGTAATGATGGGGAAGCAGGGCCCTCTCAACCAGTAGGGAGGCCAAGGATTGAAATCACTACTGAGTCCCTGGGGTATGACAGTCTCCGTAATCTACGAAAAGACATTGTGCGACGGGGTCGTGAGCCTTTTACAACCTGGTTAATTCGGGTCTGGGACCTTATGGGTATGGGCGTGCAGCTGGATAGTATTGAGGCAAGGCAGCTGGGACCCTTGTCCCAGGACTCAGGGGTTGATCAGGTATTCGGAAGAGATGACGGGCCTCTGTCTCTCTGGGAACGGCTTTTAATAAGTGTAAGAGAGAGGTTTGTCAACAGGGTGAAAATGCAGGAGTATCATCATAGAAGACCATAGAAGACCCTTGAGGAGGAAATCCAACAGCTGAGGGAGGTGGCAATATTGGAGGTACTCTTTGGGAGGGATGGACAACATGATAACGACCCCGACAAGGTCAAGTGTACAGGGCAAATGTTGTGGAATCTGGCAAAGCTAGGGCCCTCCCAATACACCATCTTCATTGCAACAATGCTGATGACAACCGAGAGACAGTGGGCTCCATAGCCACCAAACTCAGGAATTATGATAGTATGATCAGTGGCCCAATACAGGCTCAGGTCTCTGCTGTGGTCAAAGACCTCAGAGAGGAGATGATGAGAGAGGTGAGGGAGGAGATGAGGTGGATGAGTGCGGCACCAGTGCGAGTCACAAGCCCCAAAGTCAGAGCCCAGCGCCCCCCAGCCAGGGAGAGAGGGTACACCCCACGATCTGAGCTGTGGTTCTTCCTGTGTGATCACAGAGAAGACATGAGGAAGTGGGATAGGAAACCCACTGCTACCCTGGCAGCACGGGTACAGCAACTCAAGGAGGGAAATACTAACCGAGGCGGGGGGTCCACTAAAGTGAAGGTAGCCTCAGCCTCCCGTGACTGCGATGCCAGATATTACAGAAGAGAGGACGATCTCTTAGATCCCCTCGAGGGGACCTCTACCATGTACGCCCAAGAAAGAAATGACAACCAGAGCTAGAGGGGCCCTGCCTCTAGCCAGGAAGAGGCACAGGAACACCGGGTCTTTTGGACAGTGTGGATCCGATGGCCTGGCACATCAGAACCACAAAAATATGAAGCGTTAGTTGATACTGGTGGGCAGTGTACCTTAATTCCATCGAGACATGTGGGGGCAGAACCTGTTTCTATTGCCGGGGTGACAGGGGGATCACAGCAATTAACTTTGTTGGAAGCCGAGGTGAGCCTGACCGGGAAAGAGTGGCAGAAACACCCCATTGTGACTGGTCCAGAGGCCCCATGCATTCTGGGCATAGACTTCCTCCGGAATGGCTACTACAAAGACCCAAAGGGACTCAAGTGGGCTTTCGGAATAGCGGCTGTGGAGGCAGAGGGCATTAGGCAACTGAACACCTTGCCTGGACTATCGGAAAATCCAAATGCAGTGGGACTCCTGAGAGTAAAAGAGCAACAAGTGCCAATTGCCACCTCGACAGTGCACCGCCGGCAGTACCGGACGAATCGAGACGCCGTGATCCCAATCCACAAGATGATCCGCGACCTGGAAAGCCAAGGAGTGGTCAGTAAAGCCCACTCACCCTTCAACAGCCCCATCTGGCCTGTGCGCAAGTCTGACGGGGAATGGAGATTGACTGTAGACTATCGTGGCTTGAATGAAGTGACTCCACCATTGAGTGCTGCCATGCCAGACATGCTGGAGCTCCAGTACGAGCTGGAGTCCAAGGCAGCAAAATGGTATGCCACCACTGACATTGCCAATGAGTTCTTCTCCATCCCTCTGGCAGCAGAGTGCAGGCCCCAGTTTGCCTTCACCTGGAGGGGTGTGCAATATACCTGGAATCGGTTACCCCAGGGGTGGAGGCACAGCCCCACGATCTGCCATGGACTGATCCAGGCTGCACTGGAAAAAGGTGAGGCTCCAGAGCATCTCCAATACATCGATGACATCATTGTGTGGGGGAACACAGCAGCAGAAGTATTTGAGAAAAGAGAGAAGATCATCACGATCCTCCTGGAAGCCGGTTTTGCCATCAAGAAAAGCAAAGTCAAGAGACCTGCTCGAGAGATCCAGTTCTTGGGAGTAAAATGGCAAGATGGACGGCGCCAGATTCCCATGGAGGTCATCAATAAGATCACTGCGATGTCTCCGCCGACTAACAAAAAGGAAACTCAAGCTTTCCTAGGGGCCATAGGCTTTTGGAGGATGCACATTCCAGAGTACAGCCAGATTGTGAGCCCTCTCTACCTGGTCACCCGCAAAAAGAACGATTTTCACTGGGGCCCTGAACAGCAACAAGCATTTGCCCAGATCAAGCAGGAGATCGCTCATACAGTAGCGCTTGGCCCAGTAAGGACGGGACCAGAAGTGAGGAATGTGCTTTACTCTGCAGCCGGGAACAAGGGCTTGTCCTGGAGCCTTTGGCAGAAGGTGCCTGAAGAGACTCGAGGCCGACCGCTAGGATTCTGGAGCCGGAGTTACAGAGGGTCCGAAGCCAACTACACCCCCACAGAGAAGGAAATCTTGGCTGCCTATGAAGGAGTTCAAGCCACCTCCGAGGTAATTGGCACTGAAGCACAACTCCTCCTGGCACCTCGACTACCAGTGCTGGGGTGGATGTTCAAAGGAAAGGCTCCCTCTACCCACCACGCCACCGATGCCACATGGAGTAAGTGGATCGCACTTATCACACAGCGTGCCCGCATTGGAAATCCGAACCGCCCTGGGATCCTAGAAATAATTATGAACTGGCCAGAAAGTGAGAGTTTTGGTCTCACTGATGAAGAGGAGCAAGAACAAGTGACCCAGGCTGAGGAGGCTCCACCATATAATCAACTGCTAGATGAAGAAAAGTGCTACGCCCTTTTCACTGATGGTTCCTGTCGCATCATAGAGATGAACCGGAAGTGGAAAGCAGCTGTGTGGAGCCCCACACGACAAGTTGCAGAAGCCACTGAAGGAGAAGGTGGGTCGAGCCAATTTGCTGAACTCAAAGCTGTTCAGCTGGCCCTGGACATTGCTGAGAGAGAGAAGTGGCCAAAGCTCTATCTCTACACCGATTCGTGGATGGCAGCCAATGCTCTATGGGGTTGGCTGAAAAGGTGGAAAAAAGCCAACTGACAGCGTAGAGGAAAGCCAATCTGGGCAGCTGATGAATGGAAAGACATTGCCACTCGGGTAGAGAAGCTACCCGTAAAGGTCCGCCATGTAGATGCCCATGTCCCTAAGAGCCAAGTTAACGAAGAACACCAGAACAACAAGCAGGTAGAT
>JAVTVJ010000999.1:0-47291 GCA_034509425.1 Eopsaltria australis | reverse complement strand
CTTGGGGCTTAGAAAAGTTCCCATCACCCGCTAGGTGATCCATAGTAAGTGCTGCTGTATTAGGGTCTCTTTTGTATATCTCAAGCAGCTTGTGGAGTTCTCTCCTCCACTTCTTCTCCCACACCCAATATTGGGGTTCTAATAGTAAACTTGTCATTAAATTCTTAATGTCTTTTGATACCAGGGTGGATGACTCGAAGGTTGCATTAACTAGACTTTTAAAATATGATGAATTTCGCCCAAAATCCTTTCCTGCCTTACAAATATCTTTAATGATCCACTGCGACAGTGGTTCCCACCGTGGGTTTAACCCTTGCTGGTTGTATGTAACTGGAGCAGCGAATGGAATGGCTGCAGCTGCGAAGGCTTGGCAAGCCTCCGTCGTCCCCCCTCCCGGCTCAGACCCGTGGGAACTGGAAGCCGGGGCGTGGGAAAGTGGAAGGGGGGCGGGGTTCCCAGGGGACGAGACAGGAAGGTGGGCGGGGTGCGCGACGGCAGGGGTGGAGGGTGTTGGGGGGTGGAGCAGGGAAGGCGGGAGGGGACCCGTCGGATTGACATCTCCGGCCGCAGAGGGTGGGACCGACGCGTGGCCAATCGACGCCAAGGGGGTAGGGCTAGGGGAGGGGGTTAGGGGTTTCCCGCCGCGATCTCCCGCTGCAGAGGGTGGGATCGACGCGTGACCAATCGACGCCAAGGGGGTAGGGCTAGGGGAGGGGGTTAGGTGTTCCTCGCCGCGATCTCCCGTGCGCGCGCACTTCGAACAGCAAGTGCCGCAATGCGGCATTTCTCTAACGGTCACCCCGCCATCCTGTGGCGCAGTTCGTATTTCTTTGTCGCCATCTTTATGTGGCGCCGTTAGAAAATCTAAGCAACTACGATAACCGGGGGGACTAGGCGCAACAGGCGCAACTGGGGGAGAGGGGTTAGGAATGAGGGTAAGGGTAGGGTCTGTCTCGGGTTGGCCCGTCCCGGGACAGAAGGGGTCGGTGGTCTTCCCGCGCGGGTCGGGGTCTTTAGCACCCCGGATTTCTCCCCTGCGCCCACGGCAATCGGGGGGTACCTGCGTGGGTTGACTACTCGGGGTAGCGGGGTCGGGATCGAGGGAGATAAGGGGTTCATATGGGGCAGGGGTTTCAACATCGGCAACTCTCAAACTCTCCCCATTACTCGCCCAGACACGATAAATTAAAACTTGTAAAGGAAAAAACTGTCTAACTAAATCATCTCCTCGTTCGAAAAACTCTGTTAACTTTTGTCCCACATCATCCCAAAACTGAACTCTTAGAACAACGGAAGGCTGTGAAAAGGGCACATACTTAATGATCCACTTTACAAATTTTCTTTAACAAAATCTTATCAAAATTTTCCCCGCTATCTTGTAGTCTAAGTTTAACAGTATAATATAAACTAGAAATCTCCCGGTTCTTTCTTGACAGTTGGTTGCCCATTTCTGCCAAGAAATTTCTGTGCTCACCTCGGTAAAATAAAAGGGAAGAAACACCGAGCTTACCGCTCTCTTAACGCACCGGCGCTCCGACGCCTTCCACGCAGCTGCGATTTCTCAGGCTACCAAGCCTCTCACTTCGGGCCACCGAGCCCCTAAAATCCACAAAACCGAACTGAAATCCGGAGGTGAGGTCTCCGCCGAGAACAGCTCTCCCACTGAACTGCTGGGAGATCACTGTTCTCCCTGCAAATCCCCCCTCTAAAACAGGAGAAATGCAGGGGTTGGCTCTCAACGCGCGTCGTCGTCGGTGGTAGATGAGCAGTCCTGACTGGTTCGGAGAAACCAGAACGTTGGGCGCCAAACTGCCGCAGAAAAGCCGCTGAGGGGTTTTTCTGCGGATCCCCGTCCCGGGAGCCTCCTGCCGGTGGGTTCCCCGTCCCCTCCCAGCGGACCACGAATGTCCTAAGCTTTCGCTGGACAGACGTGGGAGACTAGCCGTCTCCTAGGAGAGATGGAGCGTCGGAGGATCCTTGGATTTTCCTGGGGTGCCACGGAGAATCAGGGAGGACTCTCGCCTTGGGTAACAGAGTACTTTATTGCTCTCAATCCCGGGGCAGAAGAGCCTCGAGCTAGCTCATGCAAGGGTACATAACGGAACATGAGGGCCACTAGGGAACGACCGAAGGGGTGGAGTTGGGGAAGGGACAGGGGTTTACTTCCAATGGTAAGGAACCGGGGGGGGGATAACCGGCAACAGACAAATCACAATGTACAGAACTGATAACTCTCTGGAAGAAGGGAAAGGATCAAACTTGGATAGACGAACGGGAAAACCAGTGACAAGCAATGAGGAGGAGTCATAGGAGTGGTCAGCATTCAGACTATACCCCAGACGTCTTTATCCTGGGGGTGGAACTAGGATCTTTCCACCACGAATTCTCACGGGGTTTCTGGGGTTTTAATTCCATGCTTACCACTCCTACACCTAACCTCTCCAACTATTTGGACAGTTTATTTCCCGGGTTTCGGTGACAGTGGATGCTGCACCTTTCCTGTCCATCTGCCAGCACCTTCCTCAGCCCGGGGCACTGGGGCTTTCCCCTCCACGCCGTGCTCCAGCACGGCAGCTCCTCTGCTGGGCACCCTCCAGCCACGAGCTGCATGGGAAGGCTGGGCCAGGGGAACGAGCGCAGGGCTGGGCAGAGGGCAGATCTTCCCCTGCTCTCCCCTGTCACCAGAGCCTCTGCAGCCCTCCCTTCTCTCCCCTTGGTTAGATGCCAGCTGCTCACCTGTGTATGCAGAGGAACAGGAAGCCATGGAATTGAAAAACTCCAAAGGAACTGAAACACCTGCATGGGGCAGCACAGATTTGGGCTTGTGACCTCAGCTCAGATGTGGTGACCCCCTGGATTTCAGCATATCAGTCACGGGAGGGAAAGGAGCTAATGAGGATTCCCTCAGGAACAGGAAGCCAAGGGGGAAGAGCCCAGAGCTGAACCCCCACCCCACCTATACTTAACCTGGAAAAGGAACATACAGTACTTAGATGTGTTCAAAAAATAGCCAAATGCCTCGTCATCTAATTAGTGATGCTGACAAATGGATGAAAGAGATTCCCTCTGTCCCTACCTCCTATCCAGCAAACTATGGGAGCATAGTTACTAACGGGGCCTTGCCATGGAAGTTGCACTGCTCCCACCAGACACCCTCGCACTCACTGAGTCGACTTCTGCCCCAGTGTGAGAGAGGTGGGAACAAATACCCCTTGATGGGCTTTGATGAGGCTGACACTTGGTCTGAAAGCCTCACAGAGGTTGACTTAAAAACAGTCAAAATCTACCTGTGAGAAAACTCCCTGACAACCTGCAGCCACAATGAAAGCCACCTTGACAGCCAAGAAGAGAATCAAAGTAGATGTTCTTCACACAAGGAGAAGATCTTCTTGCTGGGGAACATCAAGAGTGTACCAGAAGGAACTTGATTACAATATGGAACTAATTGCTTCTATAGCTAATTGGATTGCTCTTTCAATGGTCCTTGTGTTGCAGACAGCCCTGTCATTGTTTGCTAAGCAGCCAATCAGAACAAACCACAGTAGCTGAGAAAAAGCTAGAAAACTACTAACAGAGAATAATAAAAAACTTTTCTGTCCTTGGATTATGAGCGTGTCGTGTGTCCGTCTCTACTGCGACACCCCATCATTTGGACTCGCCACCCAGCAACAGCTTCACAAAAAGGCGAAATCAATGTTTTGGTAGCACCTTTAAGGACCTCACTACCCAGAGCCTGCTCCATGGGCATTAGATCAACACAGCTCAACAGTAGCTGAGCGTCTGCTGCTGACTTAGACCACCCTCAACTGGACTGACTAAACCCACAAATGTGCACAATGGTGCAGTCCATACGATTATTCCATGTATGAACGGCCACATCAACTGATCCTTCAGATTTGAAGGAAGTCCTGGCCATACATTTTACACCTGGACCCTCTACACTGCTGCAAGAGAAGGCTGATTTAGTGAGGTTGGAGTTTTGTAACTCTTGGGTACAGACTGATGAGAGTTTGCATCTTTACAACGAGTGGGAAAGTTTGGCCAGATAGCCCGAGCTGGATGAGGATCTAACAACTAGACCTGCCTCAAGGAGGAATAGCATTTACAGACAGAAGTGAGCAAAGCAGCCAGGACAGGCCACCTATGTTCAACCCTTCATCAGGACCAAATTGTACTGGATCTGACCAAGGTGCAAGGGCCACCTACACTTAACCCAGAAATGGATATATATGTAAATATAGATGTAAAAATATCTACCAAATAGCCAAATGCCTCATCATCTCATTAATCATGCACATGAATGGATGGATGAGATTCCCACTGTCCCTACCTACTATCCAGTGAAACCACAGCTCAGGGAACAGGCTTGGTGGACTCAGTTGGGAAGAAGACCCTGTTGAGCCTGGTGTACAGTCAGCAGCCACTGTGGGGTGATCCCCTGTTGGAATCCAGGCCATCGCTGAAATACCACTACTGCCATTGTTTTGGTGAGCAGACCTGGCCTGACCGGGAGAGGAGGGAAGGCCTCCCATGGCAGCAGCAGGCAGACCATGGCTGAGACCCCAGGGAGTAGACCTGGCCTTCCATGACCAGATTTGGCATGCTGGGGACAGGAGGTACACCTGGTCCCCTGTCCCACTGGGGTGACGTGACCTCCCATCCCAATGGAGGGCACACCTGCTGCCCGTGACCGGACTTGGCCAGTGGGGGACACGAGTGTTTCCCAGGCCTGGGTTCTGGTGCTGTCCCTGCCCACCCAGTGCCTGAGCGGCTCCAAGCCAGCCCTGCCACATGTTCCTCCCCCAGCCTTACCTGCCTGAACCACCACCCCCCACTCCAGTCCATGCTGACATCAGACTTGTCTCCAGCCTGCTCAAAAGTCCAGATCACACACAGGCACAGGCCATCCACTGGGACATTCCAGAGCTCTTGCATCTTCCAACGACTTGGCAGGTCACACGCAGTCACCAGTGTCCATGAGGACAACACAGGGCTCTCCACATGTTAAGGAGCCCATTTGGCATAGGCACTCACTCAGCTTCCAGGGTGACATCCCAGTGCTCTCCATGATCCTAAACAACACTGAGGTCATGGGCAATCCCAGGGGCTCCATGGGGACATCCCAGGAGTCTCCCATTTGCCAAACCACACTGACCTCACAGGCTGTCACAGGCTCTCAATGGCAACATCACAAGTGTCTCTAGGCTGCTAAGCAGCTGCCATGTCACAGGCACTCACACGGCTTCCACGCTGACATCCTAGAAGTCTCCATGATGGGAAAAAGTTGTCTTGTCCCAGGCACTCCCAGCAGCTCTGTGGTGACATTGCCAGGCTGTTGAAGGCTGCAAAAGAACCATGAGGTCCCACGCTGTTACAGGGACTCCACAGGGACATGCCAGGGCTCTCCAGGCTGCTAAAGAAGCGCTTTGTCACAGGCACTCCCAGGGCTTCCATTGTGACATGCCAGCAGCTGCTGTGCTCCTAAAGATCAGGGAGATCCCAGGCAATGGCAGCAGCTCTGGGCTGACATGCCATGTGTCTCTAGGCTGCTCAAGAACTCTGACGGCACCAGCAGGGACAACAGTTCCATGGGGACATCCCAGCTTTCTCTAAACTGCTCAAGAGCACTCAGGTCACAGACCCTGCCAAGGATCCCACCCTCACATCCCAGAGAGAGTCAGGTTTTTCAAGAGCCCCAAGCTCACCTGCATGAGCCTCACACGCCTTCCATGGTGACATCGCAGGGCTCTCCGGGGCTTCCAAGGAGCCAGGAGGTCACTGGCAGTGACAGGCGCTCCATGCTCACATCCTAGAAGACTCTGGGCTGCCAAAGACAGGTCAGGAGCAGTCACACGGTGACATCTCAAGCCTCTTTAATCATCCTCCTCTCTCCCTCACCCTCGCCACCGCCACTGCCCCTCCCCTGCGCCTCACCGCGCCCCACGGCTCCCGGGGAGGGAAGGAGGGAGTCTCTGGGAGCCGCCGCACTTCCTGCCCCCCGCCCTGTGCCCGCACAGGCAGCAGCGGCATCTCTCGAAGGCCGGGGCCCGGCTCTCCAAAGCCGCCGTGCCCCTGCCCCGCCTCCCGCCTTCATTGCTGCCTCACTCCCTCGCCCCGCTGCGCTCCTGCTCGGCCCCGCCGCGGGCTGAAGAAGAAGCGGCGCCGGCGTGCGACAAACGGCAGCAAGGCAAAAGACTCCAAGCGACGCACCCAGAAATGTCCTTGGCAAAGAGACCCCGCGCGTGGCCCGGCAGCGCCCGCAGCCCGTGGCCAGCCTCAGCCGTGCCCGGCTCCCCCTGCTCGCCGAACGCGCTCGCTGCCCCCGCGCAGCCTCCTCCTCTCCCGGCCCCGCCACCGCCACCCGCGCCTGAGGGCCCCGGGCGGCGGCGGGAAAAGTCTTTCCCGTGATGCTCCGCGCCACCGCCGGGCCCGAGCGGGGAGGGCGGGGCGGCCTCGGCCGCGCGCGGGCCCTGAAAGGCGGCGCGGGCAGCGAGGGCAAAACTGAGGCCAAACAAGAAATGCTGAATGTTAAACACGAGCTCCGGGCTCCTGGTAAAATTTAAAGGGTTAATAAAAGGACAAGAAGGGACAAGGTATAGGGTAAAAAGTTACAACGTCCAGGTGACGCCGGGAACCCTTGGCACGCAGGCAAGAGCACGCCTGACATGGTGAGAGACTCTCTTTCTATACTTTTCTTATTGCATCAGCCTGTTCCATATTCATAGACAAGTATACATATTCAAACTTTCCTCCAAACTGTTTTACATTTCCCAAGTACTCGTTAGCATGGCTCCTCCTTGGGTCTGCCTTTTTAGAGCATGTGGAGTTTCTTTGGAGACTCCAAGATCTTCTTTTGTCCATCGGTGTCCAGCAGATGGTCATTGTCGATAGAGATGTCCTGGGGCAGGAGCCTGTTACACCCATGCTTATCCAACTATGCAGGTGCTTTAATTCTTTTAAGCTAGGTACATTCTAACACAGCTACATTAGCCACTCCATCTAAGCTAGAACAAAAAGGCATTAAAGCATTTAAATGCGATTATATTTCTATAACAAAAGCCACCTCCACAAGGACCAACATCATACACACAGCATTCATTATTTGTGAAAAGCCAACACTATAATATGCATTTATAACAGCAGTAACCCACTCCTGGGTCAAACTCTTGGAGTTGGTCCAAGGGCTTCCTTACCCCACTTTATGTTGTGTTTGAGGGTTCCTTCTGCACAAATCCATCTTCAGAAGTCACCAAGTGTATGATGACTGCAAAAAGCTCTTAAACACTGTGCTGGTTTTAAGTGGTGGGATATTTTGGGAGTCCTTGATGGTCTCAGTCCTTGCAGCTGCCCATTGTGCTGGTGCCATTGAGCCCATGCTGGCCCATTAGCAGAGATGATTCCCCCAGGCTGGGTGGGATTGTGCTGGTGCTTCCCTGGAGAGAGTTATCACAGCTGAGTCATTGATGTGAAGGAAAAGAAACACTGCCCTGCCTCCCAGGGTTTGCCTCTCCTTCCTTATCTCTTTTAACACTCAGCTGTCACCTGAGGGGTCTGGGGAGAGCTGGGCAGCTCCTGCAAACGACCCATCATGAACAGCTCCTCAGAAATGAGATAAGGGGAGTAGAATGCACAGTTGGGTTACACCCACAGAGTGCTAAACTGGTGCCCTGCTGCTGTCACCAGCACAGGCTGGCAGGGAAATGTCATTGTAAGAGCTTGCTGCGCTTGGCTTTCAGCCAAGTCACCCATGGGCAGGGTCTCCTCCCACCCCAATCATTTCATTATTCTGTCAGGGACTCGCTTCTCTTTCCTTCTTCCCTCTGCTTCCAGCTGGGAATGTGCTGGAAAATGTCCAGCAAAGCCACCTTTGCACTCTGCTCTGGGAGCCCCCACGGCTGCTGGACCTTGTGCCCTGGCCCTGCACAGCTCCCTTGGGAGGCACGGCAGGACCAGCCTCGGGAATGCCCCTCTGGGATCCATGGCACACACTCCAAGGCTCTGGAATGCCAGTTCCCAGCAAGGAAAAGATGTTCCTGCCCTCGAAGGCAAAGCTCTCAAGATGGGGCCGAAAGTCAAGTGCAGCAAGATCTTACAGGGACATTTCTGTGCCAGCCTCCAGAGCTTCATCCATGGTAATTTTAGCTCCTGGATTGGGAATTAAATGAGGGGAGGATCTCTGGTGGGAGCTGTCCTGTGTCAGGAGAGGCGCTGAGATGGAAAGAGAGCAGCCAAAGAAAGGCAGGGGAGAAAGGAGGACACAAACACAATCAGCTGAGAAGGTGGCACTCTGAAAACAGACCTGGAACTGACTGAAAATGAATGGGACAGAAATCAATCATTCTGAAACTTTCATTTCCTATCAAAATACACTTTCCTCCCTTTCTCACAAACCTCCTCCTGATGTCATTCCGCAGGGCTTTCAGAAAGTGCTTTGTTCTGAGTGGATGTTCCAGGCTGCAGACACAAGGAAAGAGGGAATGGGGATTGTCCTGCTCCTGGTGAGTTTGACATCCTCAGCAGAGGAGATGAGGCGGCACCAGAAGAAAAGGGCAGCTGGGCTTCACCCTTCCATAAAAACGGACATTTTGTTGCAACAAGACCCATTTTGAAGAAAACCAGGAAATTTTGGGATGAAAAGGACAATTTGGAGTGAATTTCAGATTCTTGGGGTGAAAAAACGAGGTTTTGGAGCTACACTGAGGATTTTGGTATTGACTTGGGGGGTTTGGAGTTAAAATGGGACAATTTGGGGGGGGGATAGGAAATTTTGGACTGAAATAAGCAATTTTTGGGGTAAAAAGGGATATATTTTAGCAAAATGGACAATTTGGGGAAAAAATCAAGATTTTGGGAAAAAATTAGAGATTTGGGGATTGAAATGGGAGTTTGAGGGAGAAAAGATGATTTTGGGGTGATTTGTGGCAGAAAAATGGGAATTTTGGGGTGGAAGGGTCTGGTTTGTGAGGAAAATGGAAATTTGGAGTGAAAATGGGAAATGTGTTGGGAAAAGTGGGGATTTCGGGTGAAAACAGGGAATTGTAGTATTCAAAGGAGCGATTTGGGGATGAAAATGGGGAATTTGCGATTGAAATGGATAGGAAGCCGGTGGGGGAGGGATGGAAATCTGTCACTGTCTCTGTGGCTGCCCCCATAGGGGTGTGATGGCTGATCCCAGACCCCCAAGGGTCACAGTCAGGGCTGCCTTCACGGAATGCTCGCCTGGTATTGAGGGGCAGCGTGGGAGCCCCTGGATCTTGGAGCACCCAGCTGCCCCCCATGTTTGGAGGTGCCTGAGGAGGGATGGGACCATACCAGGGACATCCTGCAGTGACATCTCAGCTGTCCCACCCTGCATGCGCTCAGTGCCAAAGCTAACCCTGATCCTGATCTCAATCTCACTCTACATTTAGACACACTCACAGTCCCATATTTAATCTCATCCCAGCCCCAGACTTGTCTGGCCTCAGACCTAATCCTAGCCCCAGCCCTAAAGCCAATCCCATGTTTAGCCTTAACCTCAATTCCAGCTCCAAAGCAAATCTCAGCTCTAACTCCAACCCCAGTCCCAATTCCAACCCCTTCCTAAATCCTCAGTCCCAACCCAAACCCCACATTTATCCCTTCTGGAGGTTTGGGGGTGTCTCTGTCCCTCTCACCCCGATGATGTTTGGGTGGGGAAACACGAAGGGTGAGAGGGACACAGAGCCCCCGGTCCCCAGCCCTGCACAAGCATTCCCTGAGGCGAGAGGGATTGAGACCCCCTGAGCATCACCCAGGGCGAGGGGGAAAGGGACTCCCCTGAGCATCCCCTAGGGTGAGAGGGACCGAGACTCCTGAGCATCCCCTGGGGTGAGAAAGATTGAGACCTCCCGGGGAATGGCCTGGGGTGAGAGGGACAGGGACAACAACTGGGGAATGGCCTGGGGTGAGAGGGACAGGGACAACCCCTCTAAAGCACCTCCCAAGCCTCCCCCAAGGTGAAAGGCATGGGGACCCCTTGGGCATCCCCTGGGAAGCAGACAAAATAAACTTGTCAGAAATCAAATCTAACTCTACATAAAAAGCTTTGAGCAATATTTGCTCTTCCCACAAGTCACTTGTGATGAAAACGCAGACAAATCCCAGACATTAACACAGGCATTAAACTGACAATACAAGCAATTATGGTGGCAATTCACAGTTTCATCAGTTCCCACACAGCTCCAGCTCAGATGCTGGAAGGTTCCAATAATGGAAAAACAAAAAATTTCCAAAATGCAATTATTAAAAGGAAGGAAAAACTGTGTGTAGCTGTCACAAAGGTGATAGGCACAAAGAGATAAATGATTCTCACATCTGGCAAAGCCTTCCAGGCTGTGAATTTGGGAGTGCTTTAGCTCCTTGTGCTGGGCTTCTTGGAGGATGTTTGTGCTCCTCCCCCTGGGGCAATGAATGACCCTTGTCAGTCCCACTGGTAACATTTGCTCTCTTTGCTCCAGTGATTTTTACAAATTTTTCAAGGAGGGACAAGAAAATATTTTCTTCAGACTGCCCACCCACGACAGCCATTTCCCCCACAAGTTCTCTCACATCCGTCTCAGAGGAAGCTGCATCCAAGTTTCCAAGGGCTCCTCCAGAAAGAAGCACAACCTCCCCAGAGGAGGAACAGTGCTGTCAAAGGTACTTGGGGTCAGGGAACAGTGCCCTGCACCCACTGTGCCAAAATATTGTCACAGTCTGGTTATTAAAATTTTTAGAGGGACATCTCTGCTCCAATTAAGGTGCTAATGAGACCAAATCCAAAGTAATTGGTGTGGATTTGATTGATCAGTAAATGTGAGGTAGAGAGAGAGATGGAAAGAAAGAGAAAAGAAGGGGAGAGCAAGAGAGTGACATGGACAGAGACCTCTCCTGGGGAGGGGCAGGTGTGTCACTGTCCCCTGTGTGTGTCTGGCCTTCACGGGGTGGGGGTTTCACACCTGAGCCAGTCTGGGTAAGGGGGGTGGTGTTGACTCCCCCTGAACAAGGGTTACCCCACAGTCTAAGGTTACCAAAAGTATGTATTCTCTCACCTTCTTCAGAAGTTGTTAGAAACAGGTGGGGCAGTGTTCTTTATCTCTTCCATGAGTCATCCCTGATAACTCCCTGCAGGGGCAATCTTCTGCTAATGGCCCATCAAACCTCACTGCATGACTCATACAATGACATCATCCCATTGTGAGATGCCCCAGCCAGGGGGAGGAACCAAGCATTCCTACCTGGATATAAGGTGAGGTTTGCAGCACCATAGGCAGCACTATCCACTGGATTCCCAGAGGACAAGAGCTCCATAATCACCACTGGATCTCCAGAACAGGACCAGACTTCACTACAGGATCACCGCATTGATAGAATCACATTTGTTACTCCAAGAGGACTGCAGCCACCATCGGACTGCTACCACCACCCTGACCAACAGCGTGTCAGGTCATACCCTAACTCTATCAGTTTAAGCCAGAGCTTTCTGTCTTTATTTTAATTTTCCTATTAGGTTTTTATTCTGTCTTGGAATCTCTCACTGGTTTGCTTTCAAACTAGTACAGAACCCCAGATGCCTGGTGACTTCTAGAGAGGGACTAAACAGAGGGACCTTCAAACTTAACTCGCTCATCCCTTGTTTTCTCCCCAAACCAGGATTTCTCATTCCCAAATCTTGGCCAGATGGAGAAGGAGGCTGTGAGGAAGAGGAAGAGGCCCCAGGACATCCAGGCAGGTGAGGAGGAAGTCAGTGCCCCTTTCCCCCTCTCTCCTGCTTCATCTCCCAGCCCAGCATCGCCCCTGGCTGCAGGACAACCCTGCTGCCAACGCCGTCCTGCCGGGGACAGATTGGGGGCATCTCCTTCCCCTTCCCTCTGTCACAGAGGCAAATCCCATCCTCTCCTTGTTGTTCCTCCCCCAGACACTGAGCTGAGGATGGAGACCAGGGAGGACAAATCCCCACAGCAGAACCTCATGGAAGCGGCCGTTTTGAGCGGCTCCACGGTGCAGGAATCCAGCATAGATGAAAAGCTCCAGAGATCCCACAGGATCTCCAACCCCAGTCCAGGGTGTTCCAAGGAGGAAAGAGCCACCTTGTGCCGGGAAGGCGGCTGGAGATCGAGCCAGAGCTCAGAGCTGGTTGTCCATGAACAGCTTCACACTGGGGAGAAACCCTACAAGTGCTTGGAGTGTGAGAAGAGCTTCAGCTGGAGATCTACCCTGATTCGTCACCAGATGATCCACACTGGGGAACGGCCTTATGAGTGTGGGGAATGTGGGAAGGGCTTCAGAGACAGCTCTGACCTGATTCGCCACCTGGTAATCCACACTGGGGAACGGCCCTATGAGTGCCTAGAATGTGGCAAGAGCTTCAATAATGCCTCAAACCTCACCTGCCATCAGCGAATCCACACGGGGGAGAGGCCCTACGAGTGTTCCGAGTGTGGGAAGAGGTTTCATAGCAGCTCAGACCTCCTCAAGCACCAGCGGATTCACACAGAGGAGAGGCCCTTCCGCTGCCCTGACTGTGGGAAGGGCTTCAAGGAAAACTCTGTCCTCCTAACCCACAGGCGCATCCACACCGGGGAGAGGCCCTACAAGTGTCCCCAGTGTGGAAAGAGCTTCTCACAGAGCTATAACTTGACCAGACACCAACGGAGCCACCCATAAGGGAAGCCCTATGAATGCCATGACTGCAGGAAAAGCTACATCTGCTGCTTCAACTTCGATCCCCCATCAGAGGACCCACGTTGGGCAGAGCCTTGGTGACCAACATTCCCTGTGCTCCACATGGGAAAGACGCCTGTCCCTTTCCCTGCCCCTGGCAGTGGTTTGAGGTGGAATCAAAGAACATGAGGATCTGGCCATTACCCCATCATTATATTCAATCTTGTCTCAGGTCATTTGCAGGGACAGGGAAAGGGACTCTCCCAAGGAGAAGGGTTTCCTTTCTGGATGGAAGAGTATGCAGGGTCAGGAAGAGCTGGTCAGTGTTTCCCCAGTTTTGCCTGTAAATCATTTGTTTGTCTTGTCCCTTCTGTTATCAATATTGTTGCTGTTCCTCTTTGTTCCTTATCCCGTTGCAGTTCCCAGTAAATTGTTCTTATCCCAGCCCGGGATCTTTACTATTTCTGCTTTCCATGTGAGGGGGAGGGGAGTGAGCAGCAGTGCAGTTTTAGTGGGAGCAGGAAATTGGGGAATCCCATTCCTGAACCCCAGCCCTTGGAATCCGAGCATCACAGCTGATTCCAGCCCTGGCTGCCACGGCAACAGCCTTGGGAGCGGGTCCGTGGCTGGGGCTGTGGGAACCTCTTCACTCTGGTACCCAGGGACAGGACTGGAGGGAACGGCTGGAGCTGAGTCGGGGCAGGTTTAGGTTGGCTCTCAGGAAAAGGTTTTTCCCCCAGAGGCTGCTCAGGCACTGCCCAGGTTCCCCAGGGAAGGGATCACAGTTCCAAGGCTGTTGGACCTCAAGCAGTGTTTGGTCACCACTGCCAGGCCCAGGCTGGGATTGTTGTGGTGTCCTGTGCAGGGCCAGGGTTCGGACTCAAGGATCCTGGTGGGTCCCTCCCAGCTCAGCCAATTCTGGGGTTCTGTGATCCCATGGTCCTCGGGATGGGACCACAAATGGTTGCCATGGCAACGGATTCTGCCTCCAGGCCTGAGCTGGTGTCCATGGCAACCACCCCTGGCATTGGGTCCCCATGGAGCTGCCAAGGGAGTGACCATGGCAAAGGGGCCTGGTGATGGTTGCCATGGAAACTGACCATAGCAATGGTGCCTGGTGATGGTTGCCTGATGAGGAGCCAATTTGTCACAGGCACTCAGAGGTGTTCCATGGGGACATTCCAGGAGTCTCCAGGCTCTTCAAGAGCTCCACGCTGACATCCCAGGAGTCCCTAGGCTGCCAAAGACCTGGGATGTCACAGACACTCACAGGGGTTGCTGTCATGGGCACAGTGGGAGCTTCAGGCAAAGTTGATTAGAGAAGCTCCCATTGGGTCTCCAGGTGCAGAAAGGACCTCCAACACTCCCCAGAGATCCCAAATCCCCAGGCTTTCCAAACTCCTGTGAGAGGAGCCTGGGAGTGGCTGGACCCAATCCCAGCCCCAGACTTTGTCAAAGGTTCATATGTAAAAGACTGGACAGGTGGGACTGATCCTTAATGCAAATTGTCCCACAGGATTAACGATGGAAGATATATTTATATAAATACAGCTATGATTGATTCTGATCATCATTAGACAAAATTATCTTAACCAGAGTTATTTACTCCACAATATAGCAGCAATAATAAGTATTCTTAAAATATAGTGCTCTAGGAAGAAATTTTGAAGCAAACAAGGCCTTGCTGGAGTTGTTTGAGCCCACTGAAGGCAGAGGCTCCTGCTCCAGCAGGAATGGCCTTTCCTGTGCCAGGACCAGGGCAGATCCCACTGCAGGAAAAGCCCCAGGCCAGCCCCAACACAGTGAAGGCGTCGGGCACAAGTGCAGAGTGCCGTGGTGGAAGCTGTGCCGGGGAGAGCCTGAGACACCAAAGGCACCTTGGCAGCAGCAGCTGCTGCCAGGGCATGGCCAGAAGCCTCCCTTGA
This sequence comes from Eopsaltria australis, assembly GCA_034509425.1. NCBI lineage: Eukaryota > Metazoa > Chordata > Aves > Passeriformes > Petroicidae > Eopsaltria > Eopsaltria australis. The sequence goes on along the minus strand of JAVTVJ010000999.1, from coordinate 32,703 downwards.
CAAGCCGGCCTGGTGGCCAGCACTGCAGAGCTGCTGCTTCAGGGGGTGATTTCTGGCTGGGCTCTGCCCCACCCCACTGAGTGACCTCAGCACTGACCCTTTCACAGCCCTTGTGCCTGAGCCCTGCAAAGCCCAAAGGTCACCTGTGCCACCCACCCTCTGTCAGCCCCTGGGGCAGGGGGAGGGCAAGGCCAGAGAAGGGGCTGCCTTTGGCTGCTCAATGTGGGGCCCAGCAGAGACCAGGAGTCAAGGGAGTGCATGGAGTCCACTGAGCAGCCCCTTCTGCCCACACTGTCCTAGAATGGTTTGGATTGGAAGAGCTCTGCAGTGCTCATCTCATCCAAACCCCCGCCAGAAGCAGGGACATCTTTCACCAGACCAGGCTGTTCAGAGTCCTCTCCCACCTGGACTTGAATGGTTCCAGCTTCCCTGGGAACCTGTCCTGGTGTGTCACCACCCTCATCATCAACAATTTCTTCCCTATCTCTTCTTATCTGAACATCCCATCTTTTAGTTTAAAACCTCCACCCTTTTTCCTATTGTGCCAGGCCCTACTAAAACCTTTGTCCTGGTATTCCCAATGAGCCGGGTTTCCATGGCAACTGCCATGCCAGGTGACCCAGGTGTCCTGTCCCAGTGACGGCTGCCATGGAAACAGTGCCCAGCACTGCCCCTTTCTGTCTGGCTGAGCTGGTCTTTGTCCCTGCAAATGGCCTTTGCTGCTGCTTCCTTGGGGGCTGCCCAGCCAGCGCGGCACAGGGCAGGTGGCCGTGGCACCAGCCCCCAGCAAGGGATCCCCTGTGGCTCTGGGCAGTGACAGCAGCCCTGAGCAAGGGGCTGGAGCCGTGGGGTCAGTGCAGTGTCCATGGCCACAGCCCCTTGCAATGGCCCAGGGCAGGTTGGGATGAGGATCCCCCCTCACAGCCAGCCCAGGGCAGGTTGGGATGAGGATCCCCCCTCACACCCAGCCCAGGGCAGGGCTGCACTGCCCTTCCCCGCAGCCTGTCTGCACAGAGGGACTTCCAGATCTCTCCGCATTTCCCTTCCCCTCACTCTTGGCTCACTCACACACCTCCCAACAACCCACTGCGTGCTTTGAGCTGTGTTGAGGAGTTCAAAGGTGGTCTGTCCTTCAGGAGCTGGTCTAATTCTGCCTTCAGCAACTCTGGATTTGTGTTCACTGTAGAACTTCCACTGTGTCTAAAACATTCCTTGCATGGTTCTGTCTTGGGGAAGGGGAACCTCCTTGGAGGCACCTTGGGCTTGGCACACACTTGAGGAGGGTGTCTGTTTTCCGTGGGGAAACTCAGGAGTTTTAGAGTGCTTAAAAAAATAACAGAAAAGGCCTCTTTGCCTGAGTGCAGGCAGCTCTGTGAGCAAAGCAGATGCCAGGTGAGTGAGGAGAGACAGGATGGGGTTGAGGAATGTGGAGCAAGGTTGTCCACACTGGCTCAGACCTCAAGTCAAAGCTTCTCTGAGCAGGCCACACCTCCTGAGGAGAGATCCTGGATCAGTAGCAGTACTCTACAGTATCAGTACTCTATAGAGAAAAAATACACCACTTAAAATAGGAAGATGGATTTATCAGAAGCTCGTTGAAATATTTCTGCTGTACTGAAAGAAAAAAGCTTCCTAATGAAGAGCACCAGAGCAGAGGGCAATCAAGGCAGAGGCATGGTTTGTCAGGACTGGCTTGATCCTAATGAGCCTCGTGGTGCATTTGGAGCTGAGCCCTTGAATCTCAGGGCCTGAGAGGAGATTGCAGGAACCTTTCCAGGAGTAAAAGTCAGAGGAAAAACCCAAAGTGTCTCGAGGCATTAATGGGTCCCACTGAGGTCCATCCCCAGCACAGGCTCCTCATGGACCCCTTGGAGGAGAGAATTGGAGGCCAGGATTGCACGGAAACCTCTCAGAGCCTCAGTGTGGGAAGGAAAATCCAAAGTACCTTAAAACCTTGAGTATCTCAAAGCATGAATGAGCCCCACTGAGTGTCAATGCAAAGCTCTCAAGGGACTCGTTAAGGTAAATAATTGAAGGCTAGGATTGCACAAACCTCTCTGACACTCCATGGCAAAAAGAAGTACTTCAATTAACCTGAGTACCTTGGAGCATTAATGAGCCCCACTGACAAAGCCTCTCAAGGGCCGAGTTACAGCAGAGAATTGGAGCCATGATTGCACAAACCTCTCAGAGACTCCCAGGCAAAAGCAAAAGCCAAAGTCCTTTGAAAAACCTGCAGTCCCTGGGAGCCCCCCCAGGGCCATTCCTGACCAAGGCTCCCCAGGGACTCCTTGCAGCAGATCCTTGAGGCCACTGGGGTGTGGGGGGGATGCTGAGGGCAGGACAAGGGGGTGACAGTGGCCAGCCTTGCTGGGGCTGTGCCAGGAGGCCCCAGGGCCTCAGGACAAGGTGTCTCCTCACAGCCCTTGCTGGCACAGATGCTGCTGTGCCCCAGGGCACCAAGCCTTGCCTTCTCTTTGTCCCCACCTGTCATCACTGCCTCCAATTTCCTGCTCTCCCTGGGGCCTGGGGACACTTTCTCAGTCCTGTCCCTCCCTGGGATCCATTAACGTTATCAGAAACTTTGGAGTTTGATTGTGACTTGGAGTTCTGGACAGGTTTCTTCAGCTCCCTCTCAGGGACTGATGTTCAGGGCTCAGCAGAGAGCCCCAGAGGGTCATTGCAGTGCTTGTGCTGTGTCTGTGCTGCTGAGCTGGGCCGGGCTCCTGGCACAGAGGCAGCTCCTGGCAAGGGCAGCGCTGCAGAGAGACAGTTCTGGCCAGGAGCAGCTCCTGTGCACAGCCCAGCAGGGCTGGGGCACTGCCTGCAGCCAGCCCGGGCACAGCACAGAGGCACCGAGGGCTTAAACTCAGCCTGGCCTGGGAGCACAGAGCAGAGCTCACTGAGGGCTCAGCAGAGCAGAAATCATCCCAGTGCTGGAAACAGCCATTGTCTGGCTGTGGGAAGAGAAGCTGCAGTTGCTGCAGGCATCTCCTGAAGCTGCCACATGCCACAGCTTTCAGGAGCTTCCAGGAGCAGTCTCAGAGCTGCTGCAGTTTGGGGGATGTGGCCCTAGGGCAGAGCTGGCTTTCCTGCTGCAGCATGCCAGGCACAGCCCAAGGCAGCTCCCTGTGCCAGGCTCTGCTGCAGGGCTGAGCAGCCGGGGCTGCAGCCAGGGCTGCCCAGGGCTGTCCTGCAGAGCAGGCTCCTGCAGCCCAGGCCGCTGTGCTGGGCCAGGGACTCTGCTGCCTGCCAGGGGCAGCTCTCAGCCGGCCCGGGGAGCTGCTGCCAGCGCTGGCGGAGAAGCTCTGGGGGGAAGGAGCCACCCTGAGCAGGGCAGCTGCTGCTGCTGCTGCTGAGAGGGGCTGTGTGGGGCAGGGCTGCTCCCTGCTCCACACCAGCCTGGGCACAGCTCTGCAGGACACTTCCCAAAAGAAGGGAAGACAGGGATTGCTGTCAAGATCAGCAGCTTTCCTGAGACTCTTTTCAATTTCCTACTTGGAGCAAGGTTGGAAAGTTGGGTGATGACAAAAAGAGTTTTTCTTTTTATACATTTTTCATATATTCCTTGCCCTGTAAATTACTATGATATAGTTCTATAACTATAATCCTTCATTAACTCTAGTACATTCCCAACCCTTTCTCTTCAAGTTTAGAACAATGAAATCACCATCTCAACACTTTCCTGAAATATTGTATAGTCTCATTGTCAGGAAGAGGACCTCCAAGAAGAACATTTTGTTTTGCAAGCAGAATCTGAGCAGTCATAACATAAAGTGGGGTAAAGAAGCCCTTGGACCAAGTCCAATAGTTTGAGCCAGGAGTGGGTTACTGGGGCAACTGAATCTGCTATTGGATTTTCCTGTTAGATATCCTAATTAATCAACCTTATTCAATTGTTGAAATCAGGGCCTGGGTGTTCCCCATCACCATCAGGACACCTGGAAGCTTCCAATAAAGGTTTGTGTTTTACTTTACTCTTCTATCACTGTTGCAAGAGGTTTTTTTCTCTTTTGATTAGAGGCAAGAGGGGAATGAGAGAAGCAGAACAGGAGTTCCAATCAGATCCTCACAGAACATTCTGAGTTGAAAGGGACACACCAGCATCATCAAAGTCATGTTGGAACATTTGCTCCAACTCCAGATCTGCACCTTTGGGTGGTCAGTCTCTCTGCTGGGAGCCTCCTAAAGCTCCTTCAGCCCCTCCTCAGCCCATGCACAGCAGCAGCAGCACCTCGGCAGGCCCAGCAGGGCTCTCCTGAGCTGCCCTTGCCCACCTGCACACAGAGCCTGCCCCAGCCAGGGCCCTGCACACAGGCAGGTTTCTGTAGGGCCGGGCCGGGGGCACACAGGGTGGGATGGGCTCTGTGAGCGCTGGCAGGGACAAGGCAGCTGTCAGGAGGAAATGTCCAGGCCCAGGGAGATGCTGAGGGAAGGAGAGGGAGCTGAAGAGAGCAGTGCTGGGGGCACGAGGGCACTGTTGGTGTGTGGGAGGTGCCGTGCACAGATGGGCACAGGAACAGTGTCCTGAGTGCCCGGCTGTCCCTGCCCTGCCCTCTCAGGCAGGCACAGCACCACAACATCTTCTCTTCTTTCTGCACTCCCCTGATACTGTCACTGTTATCTGGGGCTCCCAGGGAGGCTCTGGCATTTGCAGGAGCTGAGTCAGGCAGTGGCCTTGGGATTCCTGCCAGGCAGGGCTGTCCATGGCAATGGGGTGTCCAAGCTTCCCTGGCACCTGTGGGGCTGTGGGCACAGCAGTCCATGGCAAAGGGGAATGAGCTGAGCCTCCCTCCCTGAGATCCCATCATGGGCACCCCCAGGGATCTCCTTGCTGTGTCCTCCCAAGCTCTGAGCTGCCCTCCTGGCCTGCAAATCTGTGCCACAGCCTCTCGCAGTCCCCTGAATGTCCCACGGGGAAGGGCAGAGATGCCTCAGCTGAGGAAATGCTGTTGGGTTTGCCAAGGGAGCCGTGAGTGTCCTTGGCAGAAGGGGGTGCTGAGACCTTGCTCAGACACCTTCAGAGAGGGGGAGACATTCAGGGCTCCCTCTGCTCTGGGCAGGCTCTGCTTTATCCCAGGGTGACCTGGGAGTGTGATTGTGCTCTGATTGCAGCCAACGGTGCAAATCCAGGGCACTTGGGAACAAGCCCATGCAGCCCCTCACCTTCCCTCAGCCACAGGGAATCCTTTGCCTCTCCCCTCTCTCAGCATCAAACTCGGAGTGCAGGAGAAATACTGGGGATTTCTGACCTCACAGAACCAGGAATGATGTGTGGGTAAGGAAAATATTCCCTCCATCTCCTCCCTGCTCTCCATGTCCTTTAGACCTGGGAGTACAGCTGCTCAAATGCCTTTCTGCATTAGGAGCCATTCCACTGACAAATCCTGAAGATGCAGCCTTGTCCCACTGCCACACGGCCACAAACCCAGGACAGTGGGGCAGGGATGGCTCCTGGAGAGCCCCCACGCACAGGCCTGGCTGCTCCTGGCACACTCAGACAGCAAAGCTGGAGCTCAGGCAGGGCCCTGGCTGAAGGTTTTCCCAGAGCAGGAGCAAGGGTGGGTGAGTCCCAGCGGGACAGTCTGCAGGGAATGGCCCAGCTTTGGCTCAGAGCAGCCTCTCCTGACTTGTCCCTGTCCTTTATCCATCAACAGGTGCCCATGGCCGAGACAGCAAATGTCCAACAGCAGCTCCATCAGCCACTTCCTCCTGCTGCCCTTGGCAGGCACGCGGCAGCTGCAGCTCCTGCACTTCTGCCTCTTCCTGGGCATCTCCCTGGCTGCCCTCCTGGGCAACGGCCTCAGCAGCAGCGCCGGAGCCTGCGGCCACCACCTGCACACCCCCATCTTCTTCTTCCTGCTCAGCCTGGCCCTCAGCCACCTGGGCTCCATCTGCACCACTGTCCCCAAAGCCATGCACAATTCCCTCTGGGCCACCAGGCACATCTCCTACTCAGCATGTGCTGCACAGCTCTTGTTCTTCTGTTCTTCATTGCAGCAGAGTATTCTCTCCTGACCATCGTTTGCTACCACTGCTCCGTGTCCATCTGCAAAGCCCTGCACTACGGGACCCTCGTGGGCAGCAGAGCTTGTGCCCACATGGCAGCAGCTGCCTGGGCCAGTGCCTTTCTCACTGCTCTGCTGCACACGGCCAGTACATTTTCCCTGCCCTTGTGCCAGGGCAATGCCCTGGGCCAGTTCTTCTCTGAATTACCCCAGATCCTCAAGCTCTCCTGCTCTCACTCCAACCTCAGGGATCTTGGGCTTCTCACTGTTCCTGCCTGTTTAGGTTTTTGTTGTTTTGTGTTCATTGTTTTCCCCTACGTGCAAATCTTCATGGCTGTGCTGAGGATCCCCTCTGAGCAGGGATGGCACAAAGCCTTTTCCACGTCTCCCTCACCTGGCTGTGGTCTCCCTGTTTATTGGCACGATCATGTTTGCTACCTGAAGCCTCCCTCCATCTCCTCCCCATCCCTGGATCTGGCACTGTCAGTTCTGTACTCAGTGGTGCATCCAGTCCTGAACCCCCTCATCTACAGCCTCAGGAACCAGGAGCTCAAGGCTGCAGAGTGGAGATTCATGACTGCACGGTTTCAGAAACATTAAACTGCTGGCCAATTCCTGCGAATCATTTGTAATAAAAGTAATCTTTGATAGTTCTTGTTGATTTGGTTGTGGTAGTTTTTTCTTTGTTTTAGTTTTTTCATGTTGTCAACAAAGAAAAGCCATGTTTGTGCCATTTCTCATTTTGTTTATCTCCATCTTCACAGTGGCCACAGACTGTGTCAATGAGGAGCCATGCTCTCAGTGGCTTTCAAGGAACTAAAGGATCTCCCTGGGAAGTTTTCACCAGAGTTTCCCTCTTTTTTTCCCTTCTCTGGAGCTGCAGCAGCCATGTCTGTGTGCAGAGGTGGGGGCAGATGTGGGCTGGCACAGCAGCTCTGCTCCTGCTGGCCACACTATCCTGATCCAGGCCAGGTGCCATTGGCCTTCTTGGCCGCCAGGGCACACTGCTGGCTCATGTCCAGCCTGCTGTCCATCAGTGCCCCCAGGTCCCTTTCTGCCTGGCGCTGTCCAGCCCCTCTGTCCCCAGCCTGTAGCGCTGCAGGGGTTGTTATGGTCAAAGTGCAGGACCTGGCACTTGGATTTGTTAAACCTCACATTGTTGGATTCAGTCCCCGCATCAACCTGTCCAGGTCCCTCTGCAGAGCCCTCCTACCCTCCAGCAGATCCACACTCTCCCCCACCCCAGTTTGGTGTCTACTGCAAAGATGTCCTTGGTTCCATGGGGTCCCTCAGTGTCACAATGGCCCTTGGTTCCATGAGACCCCACAGTGTAACAGTGATCTCCATGGTTCTACAAGGCCCCACAGAGTAACAATGGACTCCTTGGTTCCCTGGGGCTTCACAGTGTCACAATGCTCTCCTTGGTTCCACAGTTTCACTGTGGCCCCTTGGTTCCATGGAGCCCCAAAATGTGACAACGGGCCTTTGGTTCCATGGGGCTTCACAGTGTCACAATGGCCCCATGGTTCCATCAGGTCCCGCACTGTCACAAGGGTCTCTGTGGTTCCACAAGCCCCCACAGTGTCACAATGGACTCCTTGTTTCCACAAGGCCACTCAGTGTCACAACGGTCTCCTAGATTCCTTGAGGTCCCACAGTGTCACAGTGTCCCCTTGGTCACATGAGGCCACTGTGTGGCACAGAGTGCCACAATGCTCTCCTTGGTTGCACCGTGTCACAATGGAGGCCTGGCTGCACAAGATCCTGCGGTGTCACAGTGCACCTTTGGTTCCACGAGGCCCCTGGTATCCCAAAGGCCCCTGGGTTCTCTGGGGCACCACAGTGTCACAATGTCCCCTTGATTCCATGGGGCACCACAGTGTCACAATTGTTCCCTTAGGTCCATCAGTCCCTGCAGTGTCACAATGTCCCCCTGGTTACACAAGGCCTCACAGTGTCACAATGGCCTCTGCGGTTCCACGAGGACCCAGAGTGTCACACTGGACTCCCTGGTTCCATTTGGCCCCACAGTGTCACAATGGACCCCTGGCTCTGTGGGGCTGTGCAGTGTCACCATGGTCCTCTTAGTTCCCTGAGGCCCCGCAGTGTCACAATGGCCCCTCGTTTGCCCACAGTGTCCCAACCAGCACGGAATGACAGAATCCAATAGGTTGGAAAAGACCTTTGAGACCATCAAGTCCAACCAATGCCCTAATGCCACCTTGTCACCCAGACCATGCCACTAAGTGCCACTGGAGAGGGACAGTGACTCCATCACCTCCCTGGGCAGCCCATTCCCATTCCCAAGCACCCTTTCTGTGAAGAACTTCATCATGTCCAGCCTAAACCTGCGTGGTGCAGCTTAAGGCTGTGTCTTCTTGTCCTGTCACTGGCTGCCCAGGAGAAGAGCGCGACCCCCACGTGGCTGCACCCTCCTGTCAGGGAGCTGTAGAGAGTGATGAGGTCTCTCCTGAGCCTCCTCTTCTCCAGGATAAACAACCCCAGCTCCCTCAGCTGTTCCTCACAGGACTTGTGCTCCAGACCCTTCACCACTCTTGTTGCCCTTCTCTGGACATGCCCCAGAGAAGGGACACACCCCAGCACCTTCTCTGGGCACAGCCCAGCATCTCAACATCCTTCTTAAACTGAGGGGCCCACAACTGGACACAGCACTCGAGGTGTGGCCTCACCAGTGCTGAGCACAGGGCAAAAATCTTGTGCATCCAGGCCTCCATTGTGACACAGTGCAACCAAGGAAGAGCAGATGTGTCATCTGCAAATTTGCTGATGCTGGACTCAATCCCCTCATCCAGATCATCAATGAAGATATTGAAATCCACAGTGGCTGGGTCTGAGCCCTCGGCCATCCTGTAGGTGCCGTGTGATGGCACTCAAGGTGATCTGTTCCATAACCTTGCCAGGCTCCGAGGTCAGGCTGACAGGCCTGGAGTTGCCCAGATCCTCCTTCCAGCCCTTCTTGGGGATGGGCTGGACACCTCCAGGTCCCTGAGACCTCCCTGGTGAGCCAGGACTGATGAGAAATGATGGAGAGCAGCTTGGAGAGCTCATCCAGCAGCTCCCTCATCCCCCTAGGATGGATCCCATCTGGTCCCAGAAACACCTGGGAGCATCTGAGTGGCTCAGCAGGTGCCCAGCTGCTTCCTCCTGGACTACAGGGGCTCAGTTCTGCTCCCTGGCCCCATCTACCAGCTCAGGAGAGCACTTGGACTGAGGACAACCTGTCTTATTGTTGAAAACTGAGGCAAAGAAGGGCTTAAGTAGCTCAGCCTAGTCCTCATCTTTAGTTCCTATATTCCTCCCTGCATCCAATAAAGAGTGGAGGTTCTTCTTGTGCCCCCTTTTGCTATTAATTTGTTTCTAAAAACATTTTTATTATCCTTCACAGAAGTGCCTGGGTTAAGCTCTGATTGAGTTTTCACCTCTCTAATTTTCTTTCTGCATGACCTAACAACATCCTTAAACACTTCTTGAGTTGCCTGACCTTCTGTCCAAGGGTGATGCACCCTCTTTTTTGCCCTGACTTCCTGAAAACCTCCATGCCCAGCCAGGCTGTTAGCGTAAGAAAACACATAATCACGAAGGGATTCTATGGGTGCTTTAATAGAAGGGCCCTGGGAGCAGGGGTCTTTCGGACCCAAATCAAGCTCCACCATGGGTTCAAAAAATGGTTACATTTATACCATAACGAGCTTATAATCATCAGTTAATCATTAATTCCACACCACTCTATCGAATACATTGTTTTCACTCAACCCTAGGTTTCAGCCCCCCTTTCTGACCACCCCCTTACATTTCTCAGGATTGCTGCAAGTGAGTTATTATTCTTACTCCTACTTTCTACTCAATCATTTCATTGATCTTGTCACGAGTGTTCACCACGGAGAAGCACACAGGCGCAGTTCCCATGGGTATTTTCCTAACAGAACAATCCCTAAGGTCTACCTGCAGGCCTGTCGTTCCCACACCCTAAACCACCACCAACCCCAAAATCACTTCAACCCTCATGCTATCACCAGCGCTTCAGAGAGCCGCTCGGGGAGCAGGGAGAGGGGTTTTGGTCACTGCCACCACGTTATTTCCCACATAAATATATGGGAATTCAGCCTGGGAAAGAGGAGGCCTCAGGGGGACTCAACTGCAGCCTCCCAGTACCTGAAGGAGGCCACAAGAAAGATGGAGAGAGACTTTACAGGGGCATTTAGGGACAGGCCGAGGGGAGATGGCTTCAAATTGAAAGAGAGGCCAACTTCTGGGTCATTTTTTGGGTCAGTTTTGGTCATTTTGAAGGCCAATTTGGGGCCATTTATGGGTCATTTCTGGGCCATTTTTGTGGCCATTTTCGGGGTTATTTTGGGTCATTTCTGGGCCATTTTTGTGGCTATTTTCGGGGTTATTTTGGGTCATTTTTGGGTCATTTTTTGGTCATTTCTGGGCCATTTTTTTGGCCATTTTGTGGGCCATTTTGGGTCATTTTTGGGTCATTTCTGGGCAATTTTTGTGGCTATTTTCGGGGTTATTTTGGGTCATTTTTGGGTCATTTTTGTGGCTATTTTTGGGGTTATTTTGGGTCATTTTTGGGTCATTTCTGGGCCATTTTTGTGGCCATTTTCGGGGTAATTTTGGGCCATTTTCGCAGCCATTTTTGGTTTAGGTTAGATATGAGGAAGAAATCCTTTGCTGTGAGGCTGGCAAGGCACTGGCACAGGTTGCCTGCATTCCACGATTTGATGAAATTCAGCGTTACTCAGTGCTCTGCTTGATCTGTTCCTGCATTTTGCTTTAAATCTCCCTGGGTTTGCAGCCACGTGCCTCCTTAGAAAAGATCCCTGTGCATTCGCTGGAATGCCCATCATTGTCACGCAGAGGAAAGAATCCAAACCCTTGGATTATGCTCACAGAATCTGTAAAATGACGCTCTGCAGTTTCTCGCGATGCTAAGGCGTGCCTGGGCTGTGATCCTGACTTCAAAGCTCAGGTATCTCCAGTCTTGTCTCCAAGATCTCCCTCTATCCCACAGCACAGGGATTCTTCCTCACTTCTGTCCTGCTGTTTTGCTGTCCCACACTCATCTCTAAGCCTGCAACTCTGTGACACGTAATAAATTCAGGGTTCATCTCACCTCATTTAAGTCATTAGGAGTGGAATCCACTCATCTGCCTGTGCCTTTCAAGTGGTTCTATCAGTCAAAACATGGAGAGATGTGACAGACAATTCCTGCATGCCAAGTTCCAGGTCGCTGAGTTAACCACAGACGGGGAATGTTTGCTTCAATCAAGCTGAGAAGTTGGCATCAAATGTTTGAATGCCCAGAAAAACCCCTGAGAAATTCAGCTTTGTGCTGCTGCAGATACACAGCACCACACGGAGGAGAGCACGAGGAGCAGGTGAAAGGATTGGAGCTTGATTTCCTGTACGATACCTGAAAATCACGATCTCTGGAAGATAAAAACCTCTTCCTTGCAGAAAAGCCCAGTATTCCAAATATGCCTGCAAATGTTCTCTCTCCCGATTTCCTGACTATTTTAACAGGAAATTCCTCGTTAAAATTACAGCTGAACAAACTGAAATTTGGTGCTGCTCTTAAAACAGCAGTCCCTTTGAAGGATGGTGATGGATGGTGGAAGAAGTGTTTTGCACAGCAATGTTTTCATGTTTCAATGGCACACACACACTCAGCAGAGCTCCCAGGTGTCTTTGCCTGCGCCTGCTCCCAAAGGATCCCTTTATCCACAACCTGAGAGTCTGATGAATTTTATCAGGGAGATCTGAGAAGCAAAAAGGCAACAAGGAGGGCAGAAAGGACCCTCTCAGTTCGGGCTGGATGTTATTTCCAGACCTCGCAGGGGGCAGGAGAAGAAGAAGGGCAGGAGGGGCAGGCAGCCCAGAGCAGCTCCCCCCCTGCAAGGCAGGGATGTTTCCAGGGGAATTCTGCCCCTCTGCTCCACTCTGGCGAGATCCCACCTGGAATGCTGCACCCAGCTCCGGGGCTGCCGACACCAGAAGGACGTGGAGCTGCTGCAGAGAACCCAGAGGGGGCCACAGAGATGCTCTGAGGTCTGTGACACCTCTGCTCTGGAGACAGGCTGGGAGAGCTGGGGCTGTTCAACCCGGACAAGAGGAGGCTCTGGAGAAAACTCAGAGCCCCTTGCAGTGCCTGAAGGGGCAATGGCCTGAACTGAAAGGGAGTAGCTTTAGGTCAGATCCAGCAAGATATCCTGGGCTGTGAGGGTGGGGAGGCCCTGGCACAGGTTTCCCAGAGAAGTCGTCAATGCCCCATCCCTGGAAGCGCCCAAGGCCGGCTTGGATGGAGCCCCAAGGAAGCTGCTTTAGTGGGCGGTGTCTCTGCTCCTTGGACTGGGCCAAAATCAAAGGGACATCGTCACTCCCCTGACACGGGTGGACAGTTTACACACACAAACACCAACCCTCGTCCCTCCACAGCAGAAGATTCCCCACCGCGATCCCACTTTCTGGCAATGTGCAGCCTCGACTCTTGCCTGTTTCCACCCTCAGCACCATCCATGAGCTTTTCCATCTCATTCTCCCCCCATCCTGTTGGTGGGAGGGAGCCACTGCGGGGGAATAGGGGGGCATGTCTGGCAGCCAGCCAAGGTCACCCCACAACCCTGGAATTGTCTATAAAAACATGGTTTTCATTTCAATTGTCTTCGCACTAAACCTCAAACGGGGAATTTTCTTCTCTCTTAAAACGGCCTCAGAAAAAAGCTGCATTCAGTCTCTCAACAGCATTCGAACATGAACTCCCTCATCTCCTTATTTCTTTGGATTTATCAATTCGTTTGACGTCATCATTTTAAACAATTCTCGAGTCCAGTGCACTTGCTAGTAAGAAAATGTATGCTGGAAATAACGAGAAAAACGCAGATCTGCTTCAGGGTCATAACAGGAACTGCAAAAGGCTAATAAAGGAAATACAGCATGGAGAAAGCCAACCGTACATTCTTGTACTTGTAAAAAGTGTGAAGGACTCAATCTTCCTGCACTATGGCTCCTTCCAGTCATTGTGTCCGTGTGAGCCAAGAAATGAAGCATTCAGCTCTTCATGGATGTCAAACTGACAGATTGCAATGAACGGCAGTAATTGCTCCCAAGATTTCCTTTCAATTGTCTTTCCTGGCACACTTCCATTGAATCCTTGATTTTCTGTCCTTTTCAGATGGTCAGTTCTCCAGTTCCAGCCCACGTGTCATCGTGCAGAGCTGCTGACCTGGTGTAAACACAAGCAGAAGGATCGGAAAACAGATGTCAGAAACATCAGCAGATCAGAGTCAAAGATAGGGGGTGAACCATAGTGAATGTGTCGCTCCCGTTGCACTGCACCCTTACCAGCTCCAACACCAAAAGGAACGACTCCCGTTTCGTATTCTTATCAAGCAGGAAACAAAAATGGCAACGGGACCAAGTTACAGAAGATTTCAGAAGTGCATCTGAGTCGTGGGAAAAGAGGATCTAGAGTTGGAAAGTCAATACCACAGTGTAAAGAAAGGAAATCCTTCATCTTTCAGAAGGCAGCGCTCTTCCTCTGGGACAAGGCACTGACTTTATATCCGAGTGTTTAAATACATTGCTGAGAGAATTCTGTTTCTGGTGGGACATCAAACCCAATCGTTTTCGCACGCAGAGAAGCGTTAACCTTCAATTCTGGACGAGTTTCATTTGGACAATTGCATTCCAGCTAACCACTCCTACGATTTCAAATGTCCAAGAGTCACCAAAACAAATGACACTGCCTCAGCTCTCAGGGCAGAACATGAGGAGCTGGAAGGTGGCAGAGAGGAAGAGCAGTGTACGGAGAGACAGTTTGGAATGTCAGCAGGGCAGTCGGCGGGAGGCAGGAAACGCCACTGAGAATTAAGCAGCATTCCTGAAAACGATGCTGGAAGGTAGGTGGGATCTTTGGTGAAGTCCCAGGCACAGGTCAGGGACAGCATTCATTAACCCGTGAGAGTAAGCTTTAAACAGCGGGTCCTTTATTTCTCAGTCCAAGCTCTTTCCTAGGACATCTCCACCTTGAGCCCCGGGCCTTTGGGAATAAATGGAATTAAAGGTGGGGATAAACGTGGGAATAAATGGAATTAAAGGTGGGAATAAATGGAATTAAAGGTGGGAATAAACGTGGGAATAAATAGAAATATTAATGGGAAATATGGGGGAATAAACGGAATTATTGATAGAGAAAATATGGGATTAAAGGTGGGGATAAACGTGGGAATAAATGGAACTAAAGGTGGGGATAAATGGAATTAAATGTGGGGATAAATGTGGGAATAAATGGAATTAAAGGTGGGAATGAATGGAATTAAAGGTGGGGATAAATGGAATTAAAAGTGGGGATAAATAGAAATATTAATGGGAAATTTGGGGGAATAAACGGAATTAAACTCTTTTTCCGTCATCAGGAACCTGCCTGAGTCACCAATCTCAAATCTTTCGGCCCTTCCATGTGAAAAACCCCTGTCCTTCACCAGCCTTCAAGGAGAAATTGATTGCATCCCTACAAAAATCCCACCTGGATGCCATCCATGGAATGCTGCTCAACAAGGAAGCAACACTCACTGTCAGAATTCCCCTCTCTCCCAAGGCACTTTTCCATGCCCTCCTTTGCACGGTTTTCAGGTTTCATTAGAACTTCATCTCCAGACATTTTTCCTTTCTCTTTCCGTACGTTCCCAGGACTAAACACCGAGTCCTCCCGCGGGAAGTTGCATTTCTGGACGCAGTCGGGCACATCGCAATTCTAGCATTGAACGAGGAAGATCAACCGCAGCCTGTCTCACGTTTCTGCCGCAAAAATTTGAGCAAACCCACGAAAAAAAATGTGGATTTGTGTTTGTCCACTCTTCACCGTCTTCACTATTACAAGACACAACCACTTGCCTTCACTGGTGACAGCAAAAGCTCTTGCCAACACCGCCAGTTTAACCTGTTACCAGCTACATAAAAACACCTGCAGTGCCTCAACGTTTTTTGTTGAAACCTGTGCACGAAGCAAAATTATTAAGGAGCAAAATTATTAAGGAGCAAAATTATTAAGGAGCAAAATTATTAAGGAACCAGCCCCAAAAATGGCACCAAAAATGACCTGAAAATGACCAAAAAATGGCTAAAAAATGGCCCTGAAATGACCCAAAAATCACCCGAAAATGGCCCTGAAATGACCCAAAAATCACCCCAAAAATGGGCCCAAAATTAGCCCAAAATTCCCTTGAAAATTACCCAAAAAAAGCCCCCAAATATGACCCGAAAATGACCCCAAAATGGCCCAAAAACGGCTCAAAAACAGCCCCAAAAATTACCCAAAAATGACCCCAAAATCCCCCCCAAAATGATCCAATAATTACCAAAAAGTGGCCCCAAAAATGACCCCAAAAATGACCCAAAAATGGCCCAAAATTCCCTTGAAAATTACCCAAAAAAGGCCACAAATATGACCCAAAAATACCCCCAAAAATGGCACCAAAACTGACCCATAAATGGCTAAAATATGACCCAAAAATGACCCCAAAATGACCCCAAAATGACCCAAAAACGGCTCAAAAATGACCCAAAAATGGCCCAAAACCGGCTCAAAACCAGCCCCAAAAATGACCCAAAAATTACCCAAAATTCCCCCCAAAATGATCCAATAATTTCCCAAAAATGACCCAAAATGACCCCAAAGAGGCCCAAAAATGGCCCCAAAAAAACCCCAAAAATGACTGAAAAATGGCCCAAAATTCCCTTGAAAATGACCCAAAAAAGCCACAAATATGACCCAAAATGACCCAAAAATGGCTAAAAAATGGCCCCAAAATGATCCAAAAATGACCCCCAAACGGCTCAAAAACAGCCCCAAAAATGACCCCAAAATTACCCAAAATGACCCAAAAATGGCCCAAAAACGGATCAAAAACAGCCCCAAAAATGACCCCAAAATGACCCAAAAATGATCCAATAATTGCCCAAAAATGGCCCCAAAAATGGCACCAACTGACTCAAAAATGGCTAAAAAATGGCCCAAAAATGACCCAAAAATGACTAAAAAATGGCCGAAAACCGGCTCAAAAACGGCCCCAAAAATGACCCATAAATTACCCAAAATTCTCCCCAAAATGATCCAATAATTTCCCAAAAATGACCCAAAATGACCCCAAAATTGCCCACAAATGGCCCCAAAAATGACCCCAAAGAGGACCCAAAATGGCCCCAAAAAACCCCAAAAATGACTGAAAAATGGCCCAAAATTCCCTTGAAAATTACCCAAAAAAAGCCACAAATATGACCCAAAATGACCCAAAAATGGCTAAAATATGGCCCCAAAATGACCCCCAAATGACCCAAAAATGGCTCAAAACCGGCTCAAAAACAGCCCCAAAAATGGCCCCAAAAAAGACCCAAAAATGACTGGAAAATGGCCCTGAAATGACCCAAAAATCACCCAAAAATGGGCCCAAAAATAGCCCAAAATTCCCTTGAAAATTACCAAAAAAAAAGGCCCCAAATATGACCCAAAAATCAACCAAAAATGACCCAAAAATGGCTAAAATATGGTCCCAAAATGACCCAAAAATGACCCCAAAATTCCCTTGAAAATGATCCAATAATTGCCAAAAAATGGCCCCCAAAATGGCCCCAAAAATGAACCAAAAATGACCCAAAATTCCCTTGAAAATTACCTAAAAAAGGCCACAAATGTGACCCAAAAATGACACAAAAATGGCACCAACACTGACCCAAAAATAGCTAAAATATGACCCAAAAATGACCCAAAAAATGACCCAAAAATGACCCAAAAACGGCTCAAAAATGACCCCAAAATGGCCCAAAAACGGTTCAAAAACAGCCCCAAACATGACCCAAAAATTATCCAAAATTCCCCCCAAAATGATCCAATAATTTCCCAAAAATGACCCCAAAAATGACCCCAAAGAGGACCCAAAATGGCCCCAAAAAAAACCCCAAAAATGACTGAAAAATGGCCCAAAATTCCCTTGAAAATTACCCAAAAAAAGCCACAAATATGACCCAAAATGACCCCAAAATGGCTAAAAAATGGCCCCAAAAATGACCCCAAAATTACCCAAAATGACCCAAAAATGATCCAATAATTGCCAAAAAATGGCCCCAAAAATGGCCCAAAATTCCCTTGAAAATTACCCAAAAATGGCCACAAATAGGACCCAAAAATGACCCCAAAATGACCCCAAAATGGCCCAAAAATGGCTAAAAAATGGCCCCAAAGTTACCCAAAAATTACCCAAAAGTGGCCCAAAAAATAGCCCCAAAAATGACCCAAAATTGGGGGAAAATTGGGAAAAAATTAGGAGAAATTTGAGGAAAAAATCGGGGAAAAAATTGGGAGAAAGTTGGGAGAAAATTGGGAAAAAAATGGGAAAAATGGGGAAAAAATTGGGGGGAAAAATTGAAAAAAATGGGGGAAAATGGGGAAAAATTGGGAGAAATTTGGGAGAAAATTGGGGAAATAAAATTGAAAAATTGGGGAAAAATGGGGGAAAATTGGGAAAAACTTGGTAGAAATTTGAGGAAAAAATTGGGAAAATTGGGAAAAACTTGGTAGAAATTTGAGGAAAAAATTGGGAAAAATTGGGAAATAATTGGGAGAAATTTGAGGAAAAAAATGGGAAAATTGGGAAAAAATTGGGAGAAATTTGAGGAAAAATTGGGGAAAAAGTGGGAGAAATTGGGGTGAAAATTGGGAAAAAATTGGGAAAAACTGGGAGAAATTTGAGGAAAAATTGGGGAAAAATTGGGAAAAAATTGGGAAAAATTGGGGAGAAAAAATTGAAAAAATTGGGGAAAAATTGGGAAAAACTTGGGAGAAATTTGAGGAAAAACTGGGGGAAAACTGGGAGAAATTGGGGAAAAAATTGGGGGGGAAAAAGTGAAAAAATTGGGGGAAAATTGGCTGAAATTTTATTTCTAAACAATTACAAGTTATAAAAAGTCATAGAAAATGTTCAAAACAAATCCAAGAGCATCAATTGATTGGTGTCTGTTAACTCTGAGAATTGCACACGCACCAGAGAATTCCCTTCTAAAATCAGGATACAGGGCCCACTGAAAAATGCAGAGTCTCTTGCACGTGTGACATTTGCAACACTGAGTTCAGGGTGAAGAAGTGGGATGTGAAAATTCTGGACTCATCGGGGAAAAAAAAAAAAAGGTTTTCCTTCCACCACAGTTAAGAATTCCATCATTTGTTCCGAGTAAAGCACAGGAGAACTCACATGGTTCAGGAGGCAAAGGAAAAAACTCCAGAGAGAAGCTGTTGGAATGCAATTTCAAAAGCGGCTGAAATGTTCCATAGCTCCAGTTTAAACTGGGAAATTCCAAGAGGAAATGATACTGAATATTCCAGTTGAGGAGGGTTTAGGTGGGCTCTTGGCAAGGAATTGCTCCCTGTGAGCTTGGTCAGGCCCTGGCACAGGTTGCCCAGAGAAGCCGTGGCTGCCCCTGGATCCCTGGAAGAGTCCAAGGCCCGGCTGGGTGGGGCTTGAAGCAACCTGGGCTAGTGGAAGGTGTCCTTGTCCATGGCAGGGGGTGGCACTGCTTGGGCTTTAAGGTCCCTCCCAACACAAGGCATTCCACCATTCTCTGGTTCTGCAAACCACTGTGAGACCTTTCACATCAGGGAGGAGTCAATTCCATCCTGCTCAGAGATCCTAAGGATAACATTTGATGTGTTTGTGTATGGTAAAATTTAGTCCTGGCCATGGAACAGGAGGAGATTCCTCTAAAATGAAATATTTGCACCTTAAAATCCTTAAATGTAAAGATTTAATATGTGGCATCTAGAAATGCTGGTTGTGAATGAGGCTGCATGTCACACTCTCCAGTATTATTTGCCCCTCCTGGGGGCCGTGTTCCCCAGCTGCTCCTCTTCATCTTCTGACTCATCACTCATCTCTGGCTCTTTTCCCATGCCCACGGCTGGTCTCTTGTGTAACAGTCTCCTTTTGTCACTTATTTGCTTGGCTGTTTTTGAAGGAATGTGCTCTGCAATTAATTGATTGATGGTTTTGTTTCCCCCAAACTGTACCTCCAGTTGAATCAGAAGCTGTTCCTCCTCTTTTGTCCACACTCTTTTGTGGGCTCCTCGGGCGGAGTTCTCTTTGGGGTGGGATGCAGCAATCCTCTCCTGCCTCCTGACCACAGGATGAGCATGTCTTTTGTGTTGGCCCAGGCCGATCTTTGTCAGGAAATCCCTTCCACACACGTCACAGATCCACTCCCCAGCCGGAGCCCTTCTTGTTGTTCCCCTGCATTTGGGATAGTGACAAGCGATCCTGTGATGGTTCAAACTCTCCTTACCGCAGCCAGCACACTGAACACAGATCTTGCTTTTCCCGTGGGCTCTCTTCAGGTGCTCAATCAAGTCCAACACACACTCTGTTGGGGTCCCACAGCACGGACAGGGTGGATTTTTGCTGGGAATCGTCACGATTAGGATCTCCTCTGGGGCTGAATCTGCGTTGTTTGCCTGTCGGGGTGGGGATGTTCCTGCTGTGCCACCCTTCCATTTCTGGCCGCTTCTTCTGCCGCTGTTCTCTCCAGATCCCCCCAGTGCATCCCCGGCAGGACGGCGTCGGCAGCGGGGTTTTCCTGCACCCAGGGGTGATGCTGGGCTGGGAGATGGAGCACGAGAGAAGGGGAAAGGGGCACTGACTTCCTCCTCACCTGCCTGAGTGTCCTGGGGCCTCTTCCTTTTCCTCACAGCCTTCTCCTTCATCTGGCCAGATTTGGGAATGGGAAATCCTGGTCTGGGGAGAAAAACAAGGTGTGAGTGTGTTGGCTTGGGGGTCCCTCCTGCACAAGTCCATCTTTAGAAGTCACCAGGTGTTTCATGACTGCAAAAAGCTCTTAAACACTGTGCTGGTTTTAACTGGTGGGAGAAATGAACCCCACTGAACTGCCCCACAAGGGATTAAGGTCAGAGTTACAATTCACCAAAGAGATTACAAGAAATACAATGCTACAGCCTTGACCCACAAAGGCTGAGTTTAACCAGGCACCCTGGGACAAGAACAGAATGGTGTTTGTTAGTTCCTGTGCTGAGCACCACGTGCATGCATAGCAAAAGGAAAGAACACAAAACCTGTTGGTCAGTGGTGGGCACAGTCCTGTCAAAGTGATGGCTGCAGTCTTGTTGATAGCAGTGGTCACAGTCCTGTTGGAGTTCTGCTCCTCCTCCAGATCTGTTGAGTGTGGCCAGAAGTTCCCAAGACCAAAGATTATATAGGCTCACATTCAGGTGGGAATGCTCAGTCCCTCCCCCTGGGCGGGGAGTTTTACAAGGGAATGATGTAATCCTGTGAGTCATGGGATATTTGGGGAGTCCTTGATGGTCTCAGTCCTTGCAGCTGCCCATTGTGCTGGTGCCATTGAGCCCATGCTGGCCCATTAGCAGAGATGATCCCCCCAGGCTGGGTGGGACTGTGCTGGTGCTTCCCTGGAGAGAGTTATCACAGCTGAGTCATTGGTGTGAAGGAAAAGAAACACTGCCCTGCCTCCCAGGGTTTGCCTCTCCTTCCTTATCTCTTTTAACACTCAGCTGTCACCTGAGGGGTCTGGGGAGAACTGGGCAGCTCCTGCAAACGACCCATCATGAACAGCTCATCAGGAATGAGATAAGGGGAGTAGAATGCACAGTTTGGTTACACCCACAGAGTGCTAAACTGGTGCCCTGCTCCTGTCACCAGCACAGGCTGGCAGGGAAATGTCATTGTAAGAGCTTGCTGCGCTTGGCTTTCAGCCAAGTCACCCATGGGCAGGGTCTCCTCCCACCCCAATCATTTCATGATTCTGTCAGGGACTCGCTTCTCTTTCCTTCTTCCCTCTGCTTCCAGCTGGGAATGTGCTGGAAAATGTCCAGCAAAGCCACCTTTGCACTCTGCTCTGGGAGCCCCCACGGCTGCTGGACCTTGTGCCCTGGCCCTGCACAGCTCCCTTGGGAGGCACGGCAGGACCAGCCTCGGGAATGCCCCTCTGGGATCCATGGCACACACTCCAAGGCTCTGGAATCCCAGTTCCCAGCAAGGAAAAGATGTTCCTACCCTTGAAGGCAAAGCTCTCAAGAAGGGGCTAAAAGTCAATTGCAGCAAGATCTTACAGGGACATTTCAGTGCCAGCCTTCAGAGCTTCATCCATGGTAGTTTTAGCTCCTGGACTGGGAATTAAATGAGGGGAGGATCTTTGGTGGGAGCTCTCCTGGGTCAGGAGAGACACTGAGAGAGAAAGAGAGCAGGCAAAGAAAGGCAGGAGAGAAAGGAGGACACAAACACAATCAGCTGAGAAGGTGGCACTCTGAAAACAGACCTGGAAATGACTGAAAATGAATGGGACAGAAATCAATCCTTCTGAAACTTTCATTTCCTATCAAAATACACTTTCCTCCCTTTCTCACAAACCTCCTTCTGATGTCATTACGCACGGCTTTCAGAAAGTGCTTTGTTCTGAGTGGATGTTCCAGGCTGCAGACACAAGGAAAGAGGGAATGGAGATTGTCCTGCTCCTGGTGAGTTTGACATCCTCAGGGGAGGAGATGAGGAGGCACCAGAAGAAAAGAGCAACTGGGCTTCACCCTTCCATAAAAACGGACATTTTGTTGCAACAAGACACATTTTGAAGAAAACCAGGAAATTTTGGGATGAAAAGGACAATTTGGAGTGATTTTCAGATTCTTGGGGTGAAAAAATGAGGTTTTGGAGCTAAACTGAGGATTTTGGTGTTGACTTGGGCAGTTTGGAGTCAAAATGGGATAATATAGGGGGGGAAACAGGAAATTTTGGACTGAAATAAGTGATTTTTGAGGTAAAAAAGGATATTTTGTGGCAAAGTAGACAATTTTGTGGCAAAATCAAGATTTTGGGCAAAAAATAGAGATTTGGGGATTAAAATAAGGGTTTGAGGGATAAAAGATGATTATGGGATGATTTGTGGCCACAAAATGGGAATTTTGGACCGGAATAGGTGATTTTTTTGGGGTAAAAGGGACAATTTTTTGGGAACAATGGAGAATTTTGTTGCAAAAGCAAAAATTTGGGGGAAAAATAGAGATTTGGGGTATTAAAATGGGGGGGTTGAGCGCAAAAAAATATGATTTTGGGATGATTTGTGGCTGCAAAACGGGAATTTTGGGGTGGAAGGGTCCGGTTTGTGAGGAAAATGGAATTTTGATGTGAGAATGGGAAATCAGGGGGGAAAAGTGGGGATTCTGGGTGAAAGCCGGGAATTTTGGAATTCAAATGAGTGATTTGCGGATGAAAATGAAGAATTTGGGATTGAAATGGATAGGAAGCCGGTGGGGGAGGGATGGAAATCTGTCACTGTCTCTGTAGCTGACCCCATAGGGGTGTGATGGCTGATCCCAGACCCCCAAGGGTCACAGTCAGGGCTGCCTTCGCGGAATGCTCGCCTGGTATTGAGGGGCAGCGTGGGAGCCCCTGGATCTTGGAGCACCCAGCTGCCCCCCATGTTTGGAGGTGCCTGAGGAGGGCTGGGACCATGCCAGGGACATCCTGCAGTGACATCTCAGCTGTCCCACCCTGCATGCGCTCCGTGCCAAAGCTAACCCTGATCCTGATCTCAGTCTCACTCTACATTTAGACACACTCACAGTCCCATATTTAATCTCATCCCAGCCCCAGACTTGTCTGGCCCCAGACCCTATCTCAACCCCAGACCCTTTCTCAAGCCAATCCTATGATAAGCCTTAGCGTCAATTCCAGCTCCAAAGCAAATCTCAGCTCTAACTCCAACCCCAGCCCTAATTCCAACCCCTTCCTAAATCCTCAGTCCCAACCCAAACCCCACATTTAGCCCTTCTGGGGGTTTCGGGGTGTCTCTGTCCCTCTCACCCCGATGATGTTTGGGTGGGGTCACAGCAGGGGTGAGAGGGACAGAGACACCCCTGGCCTCCCCAGGTGTGAGAAAGTCAGAGAGCCCCCTCAGACCCCAAGCACACTCAGTGGTGAGAGGGGCACAGAGCCCCTGGTCCCCAGCCCTGCACAAGCATTCCCTGAGGCGAGAGGGATTGAGGCCTCCCGAGCATCCCCCAGGGCGAGGGGGACAGGGACTCCCCTGAGCATCCCCTGGGGTGAGAGGGACAGAGACCCCCAGACATCCCCTGGGGTGAGAATGATGGAGACCTCCCGGGGAATGGCCTGGGGTGAGTGGGACAGAGCTCCCCGGGCATCCCCTGGGGTGAGAATGATGGAGACCTCCCAGGGAATGGCCTGGGGTGGGAGGGACGGGGACAACTCCTGGGGAATGGCCTGGGGTGAGAGGGACAGAGACAACCCCACCAAAGAACTTCCCAAGCCTCCCCCAAGGTGAAAGGCATGGGGACCCCTTGGGCATCCCCTGGGAAGCAGACAAAATAAACTTGTCAGAAATCAAATCTAACTCTACATAAAAAGCTTTGAGCAATATTTGCTCTTCCCACAAGTCACTTGTGATGAAAACACAGACAAATCCCAGACATTAATACAAGCATTAAACTGACAATACAAGCAATTATGGTGGCAATTCACAGTTTCATCAGTTCCCGCACAGCTCCAGCTCAGCTGCTGGCAGGTTCCAATAATGGAAAAACAAAAATTTTGCAAAATCCAATTATTAAAAGGAAGGAAAAACTGTGTGTAGCTGTCACAAAGGTGATAGGCACAAAGAGATAAATGATTCTGACATCTGGCAAAGCCTTCCAGGCTGTGAATTTGGGAGTGCTTTAGCTCCTTGTGCTGGGCTTCTTGGAGGATGTTTGTGCTCCTCACCCTGGGGCAATGAATGACCCTTGTCAGTCCCACTGGTAACATTTCCTCTCTTTATTTTTACAAATTTTTCCAGGAAGGACAACAAAATATTTTCTTTACACAGCCCACGCACGACAGCCATTTCCCCCACAAGTTCGCTCACACCCCTCTCAAAGGAAGGTGCATCCAAGTTTCCAAGGGCTCCTCCAGAAAGAAGCACAACCTCCCCAGAGGAGGAACAGTGCTGTCAAAGGTACTTGGATTCAGGGAACAGAGCCCTGCACCCACTGTGCCAAAATATTTTCACAATCTGGTTATTAAAAATTTTAGAGGGACATCTCTGCCCCAATTAAGGTGCTAACAAGACCAAATCCAAAGTAATTGGTGTGGATTTGATTGATCAGTAAATGTGAGGTAGAGAGAGAGATGGAAAGAAAGAGAAAAGAGGGGGAGAGCAAGAGAGTGACATGGACAGAGACCTCTCCTGGGGAGGGGCAGGTGTGACACTGTCCCCTGTGTGTGTCTGGCCTTCTCGGGGTGGGGGTTTCACACTTGAGCCAGTCTGGGTAAGGGGGGTGGTGTTGACTCCCCCTGAACAAGGGTTACCCCACAGTCTTAGGTTACCAAAAGTATGTATTCTATCACCATCTTTAGAAGTTGTTAGAAACAGGTGGGGCAGTGTTCTTTATCTCTTCCATGAGTCATCCCTGATAACTCCCTGCAGGGACAATCTTCTGCTAATGGCCCATCAAACCTCCCTGCATGACTCATACAATGACATCATCCCATTGTGAGATGCTCCAGCCAGGGGGAGGAACCAAGCATTCCTACCTGGATATAAGGTGAGGTTTGCAGCACCATAGGCAGCACTATCCACTGGATTCCCAGAGGACAAGAGCTCCATAATCACCACTGGATCTCCAGAACAGGACCAGACTTCACTACAGGATCACCGCATTGATAGAATCACATTTGTTACTCCAAGAGGACTGCAGCCACCATCGGACTGCTACCACCACCCTGACCAACAGCGTGTCAGGTCATACCCTAACTCTGCCAGTTTAAACCAGAGCTTTCTGTCTTTATTTTAATTTTCCTATTAGGTTTTTATTCTGTCTTGGAATCTCTCACTGGTTTGCTTTCAAACTAGTACAGAACCCCAGATGCCTGGTGACTTCTAGAGAGGGACTAAACAGAGGGACCTTCAAACTTAACTCGCTCATCCCTTGTTTTCTCCCCAAAGCAGGATTTCTCATTCCCAAATCTTGGACAGATGGAGAAGGAGGCTGTGAGAAAGAGGAAGATGTCTCAGGACAGCCAGGCAGGTGGGGAGGAAGTCAGTGCCCCTTTCCCCCTCTCTCCTGCTTCATCTCCCAGCCCAGCATCGCCCCTGGCTGCAGGACAACCCCGCTGCCAACGCCGTCCTGCCGGGGACAGATTGGGGGCATCTCCTTCCCCTTCCCTCTGGCACAGAGGCAAATCCCATCCTCTCCTTGTTGTTCCTCCCCCAGACACTGAGCTGAGGATGGAGACCAGGGAGGACAAATCCCCACAGCAGAACATCATGGAAGAGGCCGTTTTGAGCGGCTCCACGGTGCAGGAATCCAGCATAGATGAAAAGTTCCAGAGATCCCACAGGATCTCCAACCCCAGTCCAGGGTGTTCCAAGGAGGAAAGAGCCACCTTGTGCCGGGAAGGCGGCTGGAGATCGAGCCAGAGCTCAGAGCTGGTGATCCATGAACAGCTTCACACTGGGGAGAAACCCTACAAGTGCTTGGAGTGTGAGAAGAGCTTCAGCTGGAGATCTACCCTGATTCGCCACCAGATGATCCACACTGGGGAACGGCCTTATGAGTGTGGGGAATGTGGGAAGGGCTTCAGAGACAGCTCTGACCTGATTCGCCACCTGGTAATCCACACTGGAGAACGGCCCTATGAGTGCCCAGAATGTGGCAAGAGCTTCAATAATGCCTCAAACCTCACCTGCCATCAGCGAATCCACACGGGGGAGAGGCCCTACGAGTGTTCCGAGTGTGGGAAGCGGTTTCATAGCAGCTCAGACCTCCTCAAGCACCAGCGGATTCACACAGAGGAGAGGCCCTTCCGCTGCCACGACTGTGGGAAGGGCTTCAAGGAAAACTCTGTCCTCCTCACCCACAGGCGCATCCACACCGGGGAGAGGCCCTACAAGTGTCCTCAGTGTGGAAAGAGCTTCTCACAGAGCTATAACTTGACCAGACACCAACGGAGCCACCCATAAGGGAAGCCCTATGAATGCCATGACTGCAGGAAAAGCTACATCTGCTGCTTCAACTTCGATCCCCCATCAGAGGACCCACGTTGGGCAGAGCCTTGGTGACCAACATTCCCTGTGCTCCACATGGGAAAGACGCCTGTCCCTTTCCCTGATGCTGGTAGTGGTTTGAGGTGGAATCAAAGAACATGAGGATATGGCCATGCCCCCATCATTATATTCAATCTCACCTCAGGTCATTTGCAGGGACAGGGAAAGGGACTCTCCCAAGGAGAAGGGTTTCCTTTCTGGATGGAAGAGTATGCAGGGTCAGGAAGAGTCGGTGGTGTTTCCCCAGTTTTGCCTGTAAATCATTTGTTTGTCTTGTCCCTTCTGTTATCAGTATTGTTGCTGTTCCTCTTTGTTCCTTATCCCGTTGCAGTTCCCAGTAAATTGTTCTTATCCCAGCCCGGGATCTTTACTATTTCTGCTTTCCATGTGAGGGGGAGGGGAGTGAGCAGCAGCGCAGTTTTAGTGAGAGCAGGAAATTGGGGAATCCCATTCCTGAACCCCAGCCCTTGGAATCCGAGCATCACAGCTGATTCCAGCCCTGGCTGCCACGGCAACAGCCTTGGGAGCGGGTCCGTGGCTGGGGCTGTGGGAACCTCTTCACTCTGGTGCCCAGGGACAGGACTGGAGGGAACGGCTGGAGCTGAGTCGGGGCAGGTTTAGGTTGGCTCTCAGGAAAAGGTTTTTCCCCCAGAGGCTGCTCAGGCACTGCCCAGGTTCCCCAGGGAAGGGATCACAGTTCCAACGCTGTCTGACCTCCAGCAGCGTTTGGACACCACTGCCAGGCCCAGGCTGGGACTGTTGTGGTGTCCTGTGCAGTTTCAGGGTTTGGACTGAAGGATCCTGATGGGTCCCTCCCAGCTCAGCCAATTCTGGGGTTCTGTGATCCCATGGTCTTCGGGATGGGACCACAAATGGTTGCCATGGCAACGGATTCTGCCTCCAGGCCTGAGCTGGTGTCCATGGCAACCACCCCTGGCATTGGGTCCCCATGGAGCTGCCAAGGGAGTGACCATGGCAAAGGGGCCTGGTGATGGTTGCCATGGAAACTGGCCATAGCAATGGAGCCTGGTGATGGTTGCCTAATGAGGAGCCAATTTGTCACAGGCACTCAGAGGGTTCCATGGGGACATTCCAGGAGTCTCCAGGCTCTTCAAGAGCTCCACAGTGACATCCCAGGAGCTAGGATGTCACAGACACTCACAGGGGTTCCTGTCATGGGCACAGTGGGAGCTTCAGGCAAAGTTGATTAGAGAAGCTCCCATTGGGTCTCCAGGTGCAGAAAGGACCTCCAACATTCCCCAGAGATCCCAAATCCCCAGGCTTTCCAAACTCCTGTGAGAGGAGCCTGGGAGTGGCTGGATCCAATCCCAGCCCCAGACTTTGTCAAAGGTTCATGTGTAAAAGACTGGACAGGTGGAACTGATCCTTAATGCAATTTGTCCCACAGGATTAACGATGGAAGATATATTTATATAAATACAGCTATGATTGATTCTGATCATGATTAGACAAAATGGTCTTAACCAGAGTTATTTACTCCACAATATAGCAGCAATAATAAGTATTATTAGAATACAGTGCTCTAGGAAGAAATTTTGAAGCAAACAAGGCCTTGCTGGAGTTCTTTGAGCCCACTGAAGGCAGAGCCTCCTGCTCCAGCAGGAATGGCCTTTCCTGTGCCAGGAGCAGGGCAGATCCCTCTGCAGGGAAAGCCCCAGGCCAGCCCCAACACAGTGAAGGCGTCAGGCACAAGTGCAGAGTGCCGTGGTGGGAGCTGTGCCGGGGAGAGCCCGAGACACCAAAGGCACCTTGGCAGCAGCAGCTGCTGCCAGGGCATGGCCAGAAGCCTCCCTTGGCAAGCCGGCCTGGTGGCCAGCACTGCAGAGCTGCTGCTTCAGGGGGTGATTTCTGGCTGGGCTCTGCCCCACCCCACTGAGTGACCTCAGCACTGACCCTTTCACAGCCCTTGTGCCTGAGCCCTGCAAAGCCCAAGGTCACCTGTGCCACCCATCCTCTGTCAGCCCCTGGGGCAGGGGGAGGGCAAGGCCAGAGAAGGGGCTGCCTTTGGCTGCTGAATGTGGGGCCCAGCAGAGATGAGGAGTCAAGGGAGTGCATGGAGTCCACTGAGCAGCCCCTTCTCCCCACACGGTCCTAGAATGGTTTGGATTGGAAGAGCTCTGCAGTGCCCATCTCATCCAAACCCCTGCCATAAGCAGGCACATCTTTCACCAGACCAGGCTGTTCAGAGTCCTCTCCCACCTGGACTTGAATGTTTCCAGCTTCCCTGGGAACCTGTCCTGGTGTGTCACCACCCTCATCATCAACAATTTCTTCCCTATCTCTTCTTATCTGAACGTCCCTTCTTTTAGTTTAAAACCACCACCCTTTTTCCTATTGTGCCAGGCCCTACTAAAACCTTTGTCCTGGTATTCCCAATGAGCCGGGTTTCCATGGCAACTGCCATGCCAGGTGACCCAGGTGTCCTGTCCCAGTGACGGCTGCCATGGAAACAGTGCCCAGCACTGCCCCTTTCTGTCTGCCTGAGCTGGCCTTTGGCCCTGGCACTGGCCTTTGCTGCTGCTTCCTTGGGGGCTGCCCAGCCAGCGCGGCACAGGGCAGGTGGCCGTGGCACCAGCCCCCAGCAAGGGATCCCCTGTGGCTCTGGGCAGTGACAGCAGCCCCTTGCAAGGGGCTGGAGCAGTGGGGTCAGTGCAGTGTCCATGGCCACAGCCCCTTGCAATGGCCCAGGCAGGTTGGGATGAGGATCCCCCCTCACAGCCAGCCAAGGACAGGTTGGGATGAGGATCCCCCCTCACAGCCAGCCCAGGGCAGGTTGGGATGAGGATCCCCCCTCACAGCCAGCCCAGGGCAGGTTGGGATGAGGATCCCCCCTCACAGCCAGCCCAGGGCAGGTTGGGATGAGGATCCCCCCTCACACCCAGCCCAGGGCAGGTTGGGATGAGGATCCCCCTCACAGCCAGCCCAGGGCAGGTTGGGATGAGGATCCCCCCTCACAGCCAGCCCAGGGCAGGTTGGGATGAGGATCCCCCCTCACACCCAGCCCAGGGCAGGTTGGGATGAGGATCCCCCCTCACACCCAGCCCAGGGCAGGTTGGGATGAGGATCCCCCCTCACACCCAGCCCAGGCCAGGGCTGCACTGCCCTTCCCCACAGCCTGTCTGCACACAGGCACTTCCAGGGCTCTCTGCATTTCCCTTCCCCTCACTCTTGGCTCACTCACACACCTCCCAACAACCCACTGCGTGCTTTGAGCTTCAACGAGTTCAAAGGTGGTCTGTCCTTCAGGAGCTGGTCGAATTCTGCCTTCAGCAACTCTGGATTTGTGTTCACTGTAGAACTTCCACTGTGTCTAAAACATTCCTTGCATGCTTCTGTCTTGGGGAAGGGGAACCTCCTTGGAGGCACCTTGGGCTTGGCACACACTTGAGGAGGGTGTCTGTTTTCAGTGGGGAAACTCAGGAGTTTTAGAGTCCTCAAAAAAATAAAAGGAAAGGCCTCTTTGCCTGAGTGCAGGCAGCTCTGTGAGCAAAGCAGATGCCAGGTGAGTGAGGAGAGACAGGATGGGGTTGAGGAATGTGGAGCAAGGTTGTCCACACTGGCTCAGACCTCAAGTCAAAGCTTCTCTGAGCAGGCCACACCTCCTGAGGAGAGATCCTGGATCAGTAGCAGTCCCAGAATGCTGCAATCACCTCTTCTCTACAGAGAAAAATACACCCTTTAAAATAGGAAGATGGATTTATCAGAAGCTCTTTGAAATATTTCTCCTGTACTGAAAGAAAAAAGCTTCCTAATGAAGAGCACCAGAGCAGAGGGAAATCAAGGCAGAGGCATGGTTTGTCAGGACTGGCTTGATCCTAATGAGCCCCGTGGTGCATTTGGAGCTGAGCCCTTGAAGCTCAGGGCCTGAGAGGAGATTGCAGGAACCTTTCCAGGAGTCAAACTCAGAGGAAAATCCCAAAGTGTCTCGAGGCATTAATGGGTCCCACTGAGTGTGTCCTGGTTTGAAGGACAGGTGTGTGTTAAGGAAGGCAGGAGCCTCCCTTGGAATGGGAAACTGTAACCCCTCTCCCTCCGAATTATTATAAAGGCTCTCAGGCAAAGATATGGGAATAGAATAACAGTTATTTGACTGACTATCTTAAATAAAAGGATAACACTACACAGCTTATACGTTTAACTAACAACAGAGAACTAGACTAGTGGCAGCCTGCCTCGGCTTCAGGCACTTTCCCTTTGGTGCAGTTCCCAGTCACAGCTGCAGGGGCGCTCTGGGTGCGGTGATTCCCCGGTGCCTGCAGGGGGCGCTCTGGCGTGAGCTCAGGTCGCACACGGCAATGGCGGCTGCCCGAGGCAGGGAGGGATGGAGGAGAGCCTTTGTTCCACAGACCCTCGGGGGGCAGCTGGTGTCGGTGCCACAGCAGGATCCCCGGACACAGGGAGCTGGGACGGTAAGGGGTCTCCACGTGCAGGGAAAACCCCGCTACAATGTAGCGGAGAAAACTCAGAGCGGGCTGGTGGCAGGCAGGTCGGCTCCGGATGGGGCAGAGGGCAGAGACTCACAGCAGACAGACCGGCAGCTCCGCGCTGGCTTCTCAGGGGCCGTGGGTTCAGCAGACAGCAGCTCCGACCGTCCCGCTCAGAGGGTCCCGAGCAAGAGGGCGTGACCTCCCTCTGCCCTTGCTTTTCAGTCTCTCCAAATCTCGCGTTACTAGGCTCTGCTTCCGTGAGGGGCAATTTTGCCCCACTCTGCCAAGGAGAAAGGCTCTAGCCTTGTGCTTTGTTTCTCTTAAGTACCCAGTCATTTGTGTCTTAGCAACCCATGGGAGAAAAATTCCTGAGGAAAAGAACTAGATCCAACCTTCAACAGAGTGTCAATACAAAGCTCTCAAGGGACTCCTTAAAGTAAATAATTGAAGGCTAGGATTGCACAAACCTCTCTGACACTCAATGGCAAAAAGAGGTACTTAAATTAACCTGAGTACCTTGAAGCATTAATGAGCCCCACTGACAAAGCCTCTCAAGGGCCGAGTTACAGCAGAGAATTGGAGCCATGATTGCACAAACCTCTCAGAGACTCCCAGGCAAAAGCAAAAGCCAAAGTCCTTTGAAAAACCTGCAGTCCCTGGGAGCCCCCCCAGGGCCATTCCTGACCAAGGCTCCCCAGGGACTCCTTGCAGCAGATCCTTGAGGCCACTGGGGTGTGGGAGGGATGCTGAGGGCGGGACAAGGGGGTGACAGTGGCCAGCCTTGCTGGGGCTGTGCCAGGAGGCCCCAGGGCCTCAGGACAAGGTGTCTCCTCACAGCCCTTGCTGGCACAGATGCTGCTGTGCCCCAGGGCACCAAGACTTGCCTTCTCTTTGTCCCCACCTGTCATCACTGCCTCCAATTTCCTGCTCTCCCTGGGGCCTGGGGACACTTTCTCAGTCCTGTCCCTCACTGGGATCCATTAACGCTCTCAGGAACTTTGGAGTTTGATTGTGACTTGGAGTTCTGGACAGGTTTCTGCAGCTCCCTCTCAGGGACTGATGTTCAGGGCTCAGCAGAGAGCCCCAGAGGGTCATTGCAGTGCTTGTGCTGTGTCTGTGCTGCTGAGCTGGGCCGGGCTCCTGGCACAGAGGCAGCTCCTGGCAAGGGCAGCGCTGCAGAGAGACAGCTCTGGCCAGGAGCAGCTCCTGTGCACAGCCCAGCAGGGCTGGGGCACTGCCTGCAGCCAGCCTGGGCACAGCACAGAGGCACCGAGGGCTTAAACTCAGCCTGGCCTGGGAGCACAGAGCAGAGCTCACTCAGGGCTCAGCAGAGCAGAAATCATCCCAGTGCTGGAAACAGTCATTGTCTGGCTGTGGGAAGAGAAGCTGCAGTTGCTGCAGGCATCTCCTGAAGCTGCCACATGCCACAGCTTTCAGGAGCTTCCAGGAGCAGTCTCAGAGCTGCTGCAGTTTGGGGGATGTGGCCCTAGGGCAGAGCTGGCTTTCCTGCTGCAGCATGCCAGGCACAGCCCAAGGCAGCTCCCTGGGCCAGGCTCTGCTGCACGGCTGAGCAGCCGGGGCTGCAGCCAGGGCTGCCCAGGGCTGTCCTGCAGAGCAGGCTCCTGCAGCCCAGGCCGCTGTGCTGGGCCAGGGACTCTGCTGCCTGCCAGGGGCAGCTCTCAGCCGGCCCGGGGAGCTGCTGCCAGCGCTGGCGGAGAAGCTCTGGGGGGAAGGAACCACCCTGAGCAGGGCAGCTGCTGCTGCTGAGAGGGGCTGTGTGGGGCAGGGCTGCTCCCTGCTCCACACCAGCCTGGGCACAGCTCTGCAGGACACTTCCCAAAAGAAGGGAAGCCAGGGATTGCTGTCAAGATCAGCAGCTTTCCTCAGACTGTTTTCAATTTCTTACTTGGATCAAGGTGGGAAGGTTGGGTGATGACAAAAGGAGTTTTTCTTTTTATACATTTTTCATATATTCCTAGCTCTGTGGGGGATGACAAAAGGAGTTTTTCTTTTTATACATTTTTCATATATTCCCTGCTCTGTAAATTACTATGATATAGTTCTATAACTATAATCCTTCATTAACTCTAGTACATTTCCAACCCTTTCTC